>VWPW01012830.1:329889-543129 GCA_013389825.1 Crypturellus undulatus
CGGGGAGGCTCCGCGTCGGCTCCGCCGCGCCGCACAAAACCCGGCCATGCCGGCCCCCCGCCTAATGTATGCGCCGCCGCCGCCGCCCATTGGCCGCGCCGCCGCCCGGACACGCCCCCCGCGCATATCATTAGCGGGCCCCCATCCCCCCCCCACGACACGCACAGACACGCGGGGCGGCCCCCCCCCCCGCGGCGCCCACGCGGGGGAGGGGAGGGGGAGCGCCCGCCGAGAACGGAAATAGCGGGAATAAAAATAATAAAAATAATATTGGGGTGGGGGTAAAAACACGGGGGGGGGGAAAATAAGCATAGTGAGGAGGGGGAATAAACGTAAGAGCAGGGAAATAAACATAATAAGGGAGAGAAGTAATAAGGAGGGGGAAATAATAAGGGGAGGAAAAAATAATGAGGAGGAAGAATAGTAATGGCGAATATAACAATAAGGAGAGAAGAAATAAAAAGAGGAGAGGGAATAGTGGGAAATAAGGGGAAAATAATATAAATAGGGAAAATGAGGGAAAAATAAAAGGTTAAAAAAAATAAAAATAAGGGGGAAAGAGCCGAGAGCCCCGCGGGGCCGGCGGTGGCCGCGCCGACACCGCCACGGCGCGGCGCGTCCCGCTCCGCTCTGCTCCGCTCCGCCGGGATGCCGGAATCCCGGGATCCTGCGCTCCCCCCCGAGACACTCCCCAAGGACAGCACTCCCTAAAGACACGCATCCTCGGAAAACACCCTGCTGGCTACAGCGAAGTCCCAGACGAAAGCCCTCGGCTCCACGTAGCGAGCCCAGGAATCACACACGTGTCCCGGTGCAGCCCAGGAGCCGGGAATTAACCACCCTGGCCTAAGCGGGGCACCCGCGTGGCTACGTCCGCCCTCTTAGCTCACCGTTTTTGCGTGTGGTCCCAAAAATCAACGTTCCTCCCAAACCTGCTCGTTTTTGCTTGGATTTAACAAGTAAATTTAACAAGTAAATCGGTGATTCTTGCAAAATAACTCATGCGAGGACAGCCACATCACAACGGAGGGCTGCATCCCTCAAGTGCCCACTTGGCTGGCGCAGAATAGCAGGGACACATTCCTGTTAGATTAAGCCCCAAGACAGGGCTGTGGATGCTGTGTGGAAAACCACGACGCTCTTAAACGCCAACACGACACTTGGGACAGAGAGGTGCTGTGATTCGCAGGCTGAATTAACACCAGGGCCCTTGCGCAGCCTGCAGTAATAATGAGTAAGATCGCCCCTAAATCCAGTTCCCGCTGAACTCGTTACCCCGCTCCCGTTCACTTCTGTGGCCTTTTCACCACAGTTTCACACTGCTGGTACCAGCAACATGAGAGGCCGTCCCTACTCGCTGAGCCAAAGTCCTCGCTGGCGCCACAGGTGTTTGCAAAATGCATAATGCACAAAACCCCTAAAATACACACAAAAACCTAGCAGCGGGTTACACAGGAACGAGCACAGCAACGTTAACAAGCAGCTCACACGCAGGCTTTGATCTGCAGAGATAAAATAACCGAAGCTGAAACCTACACCATAACTGCAGCGTTCAGCAAGCTTTACCTTCTCAAGGGCTTCGGTTCTGAAATGCTGTTTCTCCTATTAAATAATTTCCTCTCAACACATTGATGCTAAAGGCTTTATAAAGCGCTTTTCATCCCACGTGTGTAACAAGGTAAGCAGCAACACAGAAACATTTTCTCTGCGCACAAGGTTGTGGTTAGACATATCGCTATGCTCTTTAAAAAAAATGAAGAAGTAAAAGAATGTTTTATTTCTTGCTTTATCTTTCGGGCGCCTGGTCAACACCCAGGACCTCTTCAGATGCCAGCCTTAAATTCCTAGGAGAGCATCTCCCAGCCTGGACACCCCTCTTACCTTCTGACTGTGTTACAGAGGGGCCACACCAGAAACTGCAGCACAAACCAGGGGTTCCTGCTTACACTATATGCTCGGATTCAGTGGATTTCAGCTACATTTTGTTCCCTACACACAATGCAAGGCCGAAGGGCTTAAGCTGCAACAAATTTGTTAATTGACCAAGAATCGACAAAGGCAACTGCTTCTATAAAACAGTTCATCTGACACCTTCTACACTTGGAATCTAAAAAGTGGTCAATAAAATGGCAAAATATTAGGCTGCCCTAACATTCAGACATTCAAAGTTATTTGTATACTGACAACAACCTCNGGTTCCTGCCACGGCGCACTTGGCCTTACACTATATGCTCGGATTCAGTGAATTTCAGCTACATTTTGTTCCCTACACAAAATGCAAGGCCGAAGGGCTTAAGCTGCAACAAATTTGTTAATTGACCAAGAATCGACAAAGGCAACTGCATTCTATAAAACAGTTCATTTGACACCTTCTACACTTGGAATCTAAAAAGTGGTCAATAAAATGGCAAAATATTAGGCTGCCCTAACATTCAGAAATTCAAAGTTATTTGTATACTGACAACAACCTCCACAGTATCAGATTTGTGGGAAAAAATTGCTAAAAACTAATAATCTAAAGAGGAAATACTGGTTGAAGTCAAGAGATTAACATTACTTAGTTAAATAGGTAGTGATTCCTTCCCAGTCTCTATAAAGAAAAAAAAAGAGAGTCTGAAGAAGCTGCATAATGAGTTTTTCCCCTCCTACAATAAATGAAAATTCTTATATAGACACGAGACTAGGACAAATTGCATTCAGACAGCCTGATAAAGACTCCAGGATCTCCATCAACTCCCTTTCCAAGCCCCAAACCTATAGATGTCTTCTTGATTTAAGGACACTTTACTGCTCAGTCCCCAAGGTCAATACGCGTTTGATTTCCCATGTGAATTCTGCAGATTCCTATGCAGGCACCTCTGCCTAGCTGAAGAACCTCTTGGTACCAAGTAGTTCTCCATCGGTTTTCTCAAGTGCGCTTTTCCTCCCTAGTAATAAAGTTATTCACATCCATAATTTGGCTTGGTAGGAATTGCTTTTTAGTTTTTGTGAAAAAGCGGGAACAAAAGGAGAGCTATGCAAGATGTAGTTCTAGGGAAACAAAGCGCTATATTCATAGATCTATTTTTGCCAGATGCACAAACAGAACTAAACATGCAGAGGAAGGAGCACACGCACCCTGATAGGGCTCTCGAAATAACTCGGCAGCATCACGCTGTGCACAAGGGACAGGAGATGCCTTTAGAGGCAGGAAGAAAATCCTGAAAGATCAAAAGAGAAACAAGAAGATCTCATGGGCTCCTCTGGGGATACCCTTGTTCTCCTTCAGAAGGAGCTGTAATTGCTAAGTCAAGCTCTGTGGCTTTAATGAGAGAATTATAATGATGCTACCAATGTTAATGAATAGAAAATGAAGTTTAAGGGCGATATCAAGTACCTGGACGCAGATTAATGCACAGGGTGCACCCCTTACCTGGGTGGGAGTGCTCTGCAAGGAAACACGAGCCATCCTAAAACCATCCTCATGTTTGGAGCAGCACCTCTGGCATCTCTTTTCGTGGGATCAGCCGCAGGTGACTATGCAGCAAAGAGCTGGGATTAACGAACCTGGTCCGCGCCTATCAACCGGCTCCAGTTCAAAGTGCCCTCACAGTCAAGTGAGGTTGATGGTAACTTGGCACCTGGATGCAATTCCAGGGATGGCACCATCTTAATTTAAAGATTTATATGTTTGGAGTAACACCTAGTCTGGAAACCATGAGCTTCCCCTAACTTCCAATCGAAGCTTAAAATAAAAAGGAAAAAACAAACAAACAAACAAACCCCCGTTTAATAAAAGGTTAAAGTCCTCCTTAGCATCCTTTAAGCCACCCGGAAAGTGAGAAAGGATCCAACAACTCTGTTAGTACCCTGCACATCTTAAATGAGGTATCTGGATCAATCTGGAAACAGTTTTCTTGCTTTCCAAAAGTGCTGCTGCCATCACCACAATGGTAGGAGAAGGAAGCTCTGAGAAGAGCGCCATAAGGTAGTAGATGTAGAAAAAAACATCAAAACATTACATTATATATGTGTGTGTGCGTATATATATATATATACACACACACACGCACACACACACACACACACATATATATATATATATAAATAACCCAGAGAGAACACCAAGCACAGAGCTGAATTTTGGTTTTCCCTTTTGTGAAACTTTGCTTAAATCCTTTTAAATTTTATGCATAAAATAAACATCCAGCTCCACAGTTTTACCTGTGGTTTTAACATTCACTGCTTTTCTGGAAGTCAAGAAGATCATCCGGCAGCAAAAGCCACTTGCACTAGAATTTAATCCCCCTTGTTCTCCTAGCTCCATAAAAGCGGATTTTCTGACTGTGCACTCTAAAATTAAACAAAGAGGAGAGGAAAGAAAGTCACTGGGGCATTTCCAGCTGCACCTATCGTAACAAAAGAGACCTAGCAGGTATAAGAAGTGGTTTGGCACAGTGATACAGGGAGCATTTGGGAAGTGCAAGCTCTATGTTAAACAGCATCTCTGATCCATGGGGGCCCAGCAGACAGGCTGGGACCCTGGGACAGCAGCACACAGAGCAGTTCACACAGGACACTAGGGGATTTCATCCTCAATGATGGTTAAAGGAAAAATAAATAAGTAAACAGTGTGGGTGCATGGAGGGGTAAGTCCGTAAGATCACAAAGCACAAGGGAACATGGAGAATCCATGGTCCAGGATGGGCCATGGAGTAAACTATCACCCTACTGTGACACAGCAGCTCACTTATTACTACAGCCCCAAGCAGAACTCTGTTAAAAGCCATTATATTAAGTAATGACAAACCCACATCACCACCACTCACTCACACGTGCCCCAGAATCGAGTAGAGGTTTGCATTTTATGAGAAAGTAGCTTTGGCCTTACAGTGGCACAGGCGGCAATTAAAACTTCTCCTGCAACTTGGGCACTTACAAGTTCTCTCTCTCCTGCAAGTAGAGGCTATGAAATTCCCCAGGCAGGAAGTGCTGGGGTAATTCCCAAGCTCCCGGTTTGCCGGAATCGCTGTGCTGAGGCACAGGGCAGCTCTGGCTCCCGCCGCCTCTGCCCGGCACCTGCTGGACGTGCCCCGTCCTGCTCAGCCCGCCCGAAGGACCTGCTGCTCATGCCCATGTTCCGGCTCCACCAGGCGCTCGGGAACACGCGGGAAGAGCAACAGCTTCCTGCAGGGAAAGGCTCCCAGGTTTATTAATCCGGGCACTGCGTAAGTGACTTAAGCCCACAAATCCAGCTGACTCACGACTGCCAAAATCCCAGGGGAACATCTCCCGTTGAAAGTGCTTGACCTTTCTTCACACAAGCAAGAAATTGCAATCTGTAAAGACACTGAACTGAGTAATGCTGATCTGGAAGAGTTAGGCCTCACTTGGCTTTTCTCTACAGTATTAAAACCGTTTCACCCACTTCAACTCCCGTCTTCCTGCAGCTTCCCGCACCAAGGAACAGCTGGAGTAGAGATGCTCCAGTCAGAGGAGCTTAGGACACGAGCCCAGAGAGCCTCCTAGCCTGCAGGCTAGTGCAGCCAGCCAGAGGATGCCCCTATCCTAACGTCCTCGCTCCCGAATCCTCCTGCTTTGGGACAGCGAGTGGTGCAAGGCGGCAGCATCCGCTGGACGGATGGCACGGACATTTAGCTGCCCTTGAGCCAGATGCAGTGCGGGCAGCAGAACTTATACCCTTAATCTCCTAATACACACCTTGCGAGGGAAAGATTACAGCGCATTATTTCATCTCTGTCCAGTGTCAGGGTCATCATCTCCAGAGCCTGCAGCACTGGCTACATTTATGAATGGTGCCCTGTTTATGAAGCGGCCCCAACGGTTCCCTTGCATTGCTGGGACCTGTTTTCTCATGAATATCCATCTAAAATGTGTGTCAAGAGCTAGTCCAAGGGCCTTTCACACGCAGGAAGGTGTGAACCTGTGCGGTCTCTGCTGGGTCAGTCACACGACACCTCCAAATTATTATCGCATCCTCCAGAAACCACCGCCTACGGGAAAACACTTCGAGCCTTCATGGCTAAAAGAAAATAACCCCCCCCTCAAAAATAAAAATGCCTCACAAAACCAAAAACCATCTGAGTGCCAGCCAGCAGCCCCAGGTGAGCAACATGTTTGTAACGCATGGGAATCCCGGGCACATTTCCTCATTCTCTGGGAGCCCAGAACGGCTCCCGGGGACGTTTCCTCATTCTCTGGCCGGGTGGCAGCTGGGATGCCCGCTGGCACCTCCTGCGAGCTCCTGGAGCTGCCAACAAGATGCAACCACCAGAAAAGCCCTGCAATGACGCAGCCTTGAAACCTCCTCCCGTGGCCTCGCCAGAGGCGAGTGGGCTCTGAACCGGGATAAACGCAAGGGAATTGCCCTGGGCAGGGCAGTGCCCGCCCTTACTCTGGGCCCTGTTTGTGCATTTGAACCGACAGCAGCCACCCCAAGGACAGAGGCAAAGGAGTCAAAGGCTTCCTGCCCAGTTCACAACCCCCGGTGATAGGCCGAGCATCCCAGTCAAACACGCAGAGAGGAGCCTGCAGTAAAATGGGGGTCTTTCAAGAAGAACCTACAGCAAGCCAAAACAAATGAGAGAATGAGGAAGCTGGCTGAAAAAGAGAATCTAGGAGAGAGCGCGCAAGTCCTTCACAGAACATTCAGATTTTGTAGCTGAGGTGCTGCCTCTGACCAGGCTGTGTGTATCAGCAAAGAAAGCCACGGTTACTGTGACTCAACCTCCAACAGTGCAGAAAGGCCAAACTCTTCTCAGGGGTGGCCACTGACAGGACAAGGGGTAATGGGCATAAATTAAAACACAGGAAATTCCATCCCTGTATGAAGAGGAGCTTCTTTCCTGTGAGGGTGACAGAGCCCTGGCACAGGCTGCCCAGAGAGGCTGTGGAAACTCCTTCTCTGGAGATCTTTCAAACCCGCCTGGATGCCACCCTGTGCCCCGTGCTCTGGGTGTCCCTGCTGGAGCAGGGGGTTGGACTAGATGATTCTAGAGGTCCCTGCCAATATCACCTGTTCTGTGACTCTGTGAAGACCAGGTCAGATCCCCCACGCTCTGCACTCCGTTGCGCGCTTCTCAGCAGAGGTTCAGTAGAACACACTGGCTCAGGATAAACACTCCTCTCGCCGCCGCGTTCCTTGCCTGGCCACATAGAATGCTGTGGGACGTCACTACACATGCACAGTGCTTGGGGAAAAACATCCACTTTCTTTCATATGTTTCAAGTGCAGTTATGATGCTTATTACCCTGTGTCCTCACTCAGGGCCTCACCTGCTCAGGTGAACGTGTTTGATGTAACATTTAATACACACTGGAAAGCTCAAGGACTTTATCAGAAGTGACTGACTGAAGAGAAATAAAAATTACTTTCCAAGTTTCCCTATGTCTAGCTTAGATTATTTTCAAAAGCACCATCCACAGCAGAAAGTTACTCTCCATGGGCATTAATCACATGAAAACAGTATAAACATAGTGATGTGTGGGAACTTATGCAAGAACAAGAAGGTTTCTTGGTTTTGGGTGTGGCGAAGCAAATGCAGCAGCTCAGAGATCTGAAGTCGTCAAAAGCAATTAATTCATTATCCTTAATGACTTCATTATCATCACCCCTCATTACACCGTCCACACACGCAGAAGCCTCAGAGCAGCTTCTGCATGAAAAGCAGGAAAGCAACTTGCAGGCTAGGAGTCTAAAGGGGGAAAAGGATCTGGCAAAACTCGTCTCCTGGATTATCCTGGGAGGAAAACAGCACATTTCACAGGATCTCTTAAAGAATCCTAAGAGGGAGCAGAAGGCACTGTCCAGAAGCTGCCACTGCACTTGCCCACAGGGGGGACTTCACCTTTTGAAGGCATAAAAATTGCTACACAACATGAAGTCAAGGCATTTTTTCCACTGTCATACTTGTATAATACACAAATTATAATAAATACAGAGCATAACTCAGCTCTGTAATTATTTTCTCCATGTTCATCACATTATTAGGTACTTCTTTTAAACACCAGAAAGGAACAAGATCAAAATAAATCACTCATTTCATGCTTCACCGTTTCTATGGAAAATGAGATGAATCAACTGCATAACTTGCACTAAGTTGCATCTCAACACTTCTCCACATTTAACAGTCGTGTATTCCACTTTTCTTTAAATGTGCAAAAAAGATGGGAGACACTATGTAAAACCATTTCTTTTTATGCACGAAAACAAATATTTGAATAAATAGTTCCACGTTTTGTTAAAATGCTCAGTTTTGGTATAGCGTTACCTCCCTTAAAATTTGCAGCAACAGAAACAACAGTTGTTGAAGAGAGTAAAGAACATGATAAAGAGTTTATAATAGGGGGTTGTTTTAAATATTGCCTTCAAGGTTTATTCACAGAAACCTACATCTGTTAAAGAAACCGGTATTCGTCTCTGAACCAGTTTTAATACTCCGCGTTTGAAACTGTTTCAAAAAGTACCTAAAGAGCTCCCAGCAAAACACATAAGAACGGCCCCAAGGGAGCAAAACCACTCCGTCCAGACCAGAAAATCGAGTCGCTAGAAATCAAAGCTTTGCCGATACCTCTTGAGGTGCTGCTGCAGGTCCAGGAACAGCACCTTCATGGTGATCCCTGCCAGCGCCGCGTGCCCAGGAAAACGCCACTTTCATGGATGTTGCTGTCTGGGAGCTGTCACACACCGCGAGCCTCGAGGAGCCAAAGCGTCTCAGGAAAACTACTTGCTCCTACCCAAAGTTGGCCGAGTTTAAGGGCGGTTGGTCACGATCAACACAAACGCGGAGAGCGAACGGTGACGCTGCTGCCGCTCCCGAGTCACGTGGTGCTCGGTTACATAAAGCATCAGAAGGGATTAAAAGCCTCACGACGGGTTTTCCGCGTCTCCAGAGCGCGTGCAGCTCTAAGGTCGAGTCCGCAGGCTCCTGCTTTTGGCAAAACGTATGGAGTTGCTATAGGCGGTTAACTCTGCCTACAGGCAGCCGAGTCGTGCTGCTCCTCACATCAGCCTCCTCGTACTTAAAGGCAGCAATAATTAGATACAAAGCTGACAGCAGCGGGGATGTCAAGGAGTATTTTGCACAGGCAAATCTCAGCCCTGGCTGCTACTGTCACCAGCAGCAGTGACGTGAGTTTCAAAGCAATCAGATCATCTCTCAGCATGTCTTCTGCAGAGGAGATGGAGGCAACATCCTTTGCAGTCATTTGTTCTCATAAATCATGTATCAAAACTCAAGTTTGTGTCTTCCTCACAGAAGCACGTAACACCCTAAGAAAGTTTTAGTTCCTTACAACATATGTGCATCATTAACCTACCTGCACAGGTGCCAACCTACACTGATTTACTGCAAACACAACATGTTTTCCTCTGTCAAGGAAGACTCTCTCAGTGTTTTGGGACACTTTGAGCAGCCTGAGACCGCAAAAATTCCTCTCCTTGCTATCTTGCTCCTGAAATGGCACCAAGCATATTTCCTCGCGCACTTTTTTTTTTTTTTTAAATGACTGCAAAGGGAAGAAGGAAAACGGCAGGGCAAGCACGCTGAGCTTACAAAGAGCACAGCAGCCCATTGCACAGCTCTGCTTCTTGCTGAGGTACTTACAGTGAGGCTCGGACGGCAAGAGATCCTGGCTCCGCACGATGGAAAGCCCAGGGCTCCCTTTGGAGGGAGTGCAGAGAGAACCACTCTATAGCCCCTCAAAGCAACAAATCTAACATCACAACGAGGGAACGTTTTGGTTAAGAGGCGGAAAGCAAGCTAAGATAACACACTAATTCTCCGAGGGCAGCAGGTTACCTCCCCACAGTCAGAGCTGAGAGGGAATCCGGATGATTTCAGCTGGGCAGCGGATCAGCTGTGAGGGAGGGGGGCCCTCGCTTCAGAGCCCAGTCAGCCCCCCTCATCATCCTTACAGACCCTTTTCTAACCACAGACCTATACAAGAGAAATACCTAGGGAATCCTATGGGTAACACCACTTTACATCACTTGTCCTGCAACTTCTTGTGGCAGCTCTGTAAAACAAGGCCGACCCACAGGACTGTTACCCGCAGTGGCACACAGGAGGGCAGCAACTGGCCTGAAGCTTCAGGTTTTACAAGCGCTGCTTTCCAAGCTTTCCCTGACCCCCCTTCTGCCAGCTCTGCATGTTATATTCCCCTCCAAAGCTGCATTATGCCTTCAATAATCAATACGTTTCCCTCCACAGCTGTTGTGTAAGCAGTACAAGCACTGGCCACGGCTGTTTTCCAGTGTGCCTGAAACAACGAATGAGCATTACAGGGATGGGAAAGGGATGGAAGTGGCCAAGGACATTAAAACGACACGCAGGCAGCCTTCACCTTCTCCGCTCCAAGAGGCTCCCTCGTGTCAGGTGCTGCGTCAAGGTGATAAAAAAAACAAGGTCCAGTAAGTTGTGCTCATCCGACCTACTACAGTGTTCAGCTCCAGCACTGCTCTGGTCCAAATCTGCATTTTCTGTATGGCCACAAGGGCCATAAATGTTAATTTTGTTTTCTTCTGCAGAATCTAAGAGACAGAGTTCTATGCACTGAAATTAGTTTTGAAAGAAATAATCAAAGCACCACCTATCAACTCAAGTCCATATGCATATATAAAAAGATCCTGTAAAAATCAGTCCTTTCCAGCCTCCTCCTCAAGAGCTTTCACTAAAATCACTGCAATCTGATCTACTAAAATAAGTTGAAGCCAGTGTAGAAAAGTGATTATGTATATATGCATATTTACATATACATACACACATATGTGTGTATTTAGCTGAAAGGCAGCAACTGCAGACTTCATTTGATGCTAATTTGCCAGCTATACTAAGTGAAACGGTTTCTATAGCATTGCTTTAAAAGCCCTTTTTAACTTATTTTTTAATTCCAACCCTTCCCTTTTTTATTCAGTCCTGTGCCCCAGAGGCCTCTCATCAGCTCCATCCATCAGCCTTCACGGAGACCAGCAACGGACCGAGGAGGGTTCAGCAGTCACCAGACTGAGACTGGATCAAAATTCAAACCATAACCACTTCAGAGACAGCCACTCCAGTAACAGTGTGATTTTTCTTGCAAACGTCCCCATAAATTCGCCAGTTCTGGTTACGGCGCGTTCCAGTAATTAAAAATATTGCTCAGTTATGTGTAGGTCAACAACTTACAGGTAATAGAAACCACAAAGGCATCTTAAATCAACTGGATTAAGCAAGCGATGGAACATTTTTACTGCCTCGAAAAATAGCCTCTAGCTGTAACTGAAAAATGCCCAAAGTACAAGGATCCTCTTTCTTCTCCTGTCACATTCAAGAACTCAGCAGCCGGCTACGCTTCCCTGCCTTTGTCCTGAACCACTCTGGCTGTTATATAAAGTGACAGATTGCGCACAGATGAATTATCACTGTGGGTACACTAGGATGGCAGATATGGGTACGTTTTAGCATTTAATGAAACAAAAAACAACAAGATTTCATGCATGGCAGCATCAGGGTACCTAGCGTGTTTGTTTTTTTCCCCCTCAACGGCTCTCACGCCCAAAGGGGAGGAGAGAGAGTATTTCACTTGCTGCACTCCTTGACGGTTCTACATTTAAAAAAAAAAAAAGAAGGGGGGAAAAGAATCAAGGCAAGTTTGAATGTAAGGGGCTGAGCGCAGGAAGCTGGCGCCGGGCCAGCCCCCAGGCCGTTTGCTGCGCCTGAGCAGCGGTTCCCGGCACCGCACGAGGAAACGCGGAGAAGGCTCCTTTTCCACAGGGCGCCCTCCTTCCCAGATGGCTTCACAGAGACTCCGGAGAGCCACGACCCGGGGCATGGGCATAACAAGGTGCAGGCCCTGTGGCTGGAGTGGCAATTCTGAGGCTGAAGCAAGAAACTAGGAGTGAATGTTAAATTCTCACATGAATTCCAGAGCTCGGCAGAGCAGAGCGTAGACCCAACAGAACATTCAAGCTCCTCTTCAAGTTTGAACGCTACAAATATGTGCTCCTTAACATCCCTAAGGGTTAAAAAGTTATTCAAAACACGGTCTGAGATTAATATAGGCCACCAGTACTTAGCATTTCCAAGTTTATTTTGCCATTATACCACGATCTCCAAAGACTACTACTCAAAGGGGTGGGAAGGAAGGAACGCATATCTGTATAAAGTTCCACTGCTGACTTATGGGAGATGCCCCAGATAACATTAGCTTCCTAATTTATGCACCCCTTTTTATGTTTTTCTTATTATTAATTTTAATCAGTCTTTCTAGTGTGCACAGAGTGCTTCACAAGGCAGGCAGCCAGGGAGAGCAGCACACAAATATTCAAAAAATATTCATTAGGAGTCAGCAGCGGCACGATGCCCACTGGATAATCCAAAGGAAAACTGCCAAACAGAAGGAAAAAGAGGCAAGCTGCAGATTGCGAAGGACTCCTTTCCCAAACGCGAGCAGCTGGGGTCACTGCTGTGCCTTTGCTGTCCTCCTCTTTTGAGCCAAAGTGAAGCCAACTCAGATGGCTTTAGTTCTGTGAATCATTCAGATCAGCTCAAAAGGGAATAAAAAGAAAAAAAAAATCTACATCTCAGCTATTAGCATCACAATTGGGTGACCCAGAAATGCTCCTTTAAATTTGTCAAGTAATAGGTAAGGTTAGCACGTTCAGTTAAACAAGATGTTTAAGCATTTAAAAAAAAAAAAATCACTGCTATACCATCATTTTATATTTTCATCTTGGCACTGTTACAGGCAATGTCAAAATGCAAATCCTCCCTCTATAGATCCTGCGGGAGATAGAGAAACGTGCAAGAAATACATCTGTTCCCGGCTCAGAAGCACCCGTAAGCCTGCAGGATCCACCCCTGCCTCGGCCAGAGCAGAGGTCCAGGGCAGGTTACAAATAAACACACAAATAAAAGAGGCCAAATAAAAAAAGCAAAAAAGCAAACCCTCCTACCCATCAGCAACGTGCAGCTCACGGAGTCCCTGTGCAAGAGGGGATTCCTGTGTGTTCAATAACTCTGGAGAGATTCCTCCCTTTTCCCCACCTCAGGAATTGCTCTGGTTGTTCTTCATACATAGAGAAATTTGCACAGAGCTGTGGTAAAGCTCTGCTTGGGAAATTCCCAGTGTCCAAGGAGAAGAGCGTTTTCCAACAGCTGAATATTTAACACCGTCAACCCGGGCTGCCGGGGAGCTGGGAACATGCGTCTCCAGGGCAGATCCAAGAGCACCACAGGAACCTCTGAGAGACACCAGAGCACAGCTAGAGAGCCGCCCTCATCGCGGGTGGGCAAACACCTGCCCTGCTCCTAGGCTGGCCACCTCTCCCCTTGCTGTGCTTCGCTATCCTCAGGGAAACCCCCTCATCCCTGGCTGCTGTGCCCGGAATTCCCGGCACGGAGCCTCCCCTGCAGCCACATGAAAGTGGCCAGACAGGGGTGCCCTGGCTCCGAGGGGCTGCCAATTGCCCCACGTACGCTCGGATTTTGTAACCTATGGATGCAAGAGAAAACTTGCCCCCAACATCCACAAACCTGCCTGGGACAAATCCCCAACTAGACAGCGCCCTGCCCAAACCACCAAATCCCAAGCTACATTACCAGACATGGGCTAATAG
This sequence comes from Crypturellus undulatus, assembly GCA_013389825.1. NCBI lineage: Eukaryota > Metazoa > Chordata > Aves > Tinamiformes > Tinamidae > Crypturellus > Crypturellus undulatus. Next base: position 343,487 of record VWPW01012830.1, read on the forward strand.
CTGCTCCTGATTCCGGAAGCATCTTGGTTCATCCGGGAACCTCACGTGGCTGAATCGGAGCTGCTGCTGCTTGGCCAGTCCACGACATCCACATTGAAGCAGTAGGATGCAAAGGCCTAGAACATCGCAGCACTAACCGCTACCAAGGACACTGTTCAGCTCTACAGCTCTCCCTCCCTGTGCTTCCTTTCAGATTCCAGAAAGCAGCCTACTGCTGCTTTTCCTACCATTCTTAGCCCGGTCCCTTCAGGAACCTAATGCTGTGAGTGCCAAGGTCACATCCCCAGGAGCTCCAGGATAAATGCAATGGCAGAGATTGCAGTAGCAATTATCCCAGAGAGCATGCAGCCCAAGGCGAGCTCTGGGCACGCGGGAAGAAGGGCATAACCTGTTGCCGAAGCCAAAACCTCCAAGCCTGACATTATTCTTGAATATAACCTGTTTGTATAAACCAATAACTCTCATGGTTCTATGAACTGTACTAAAATATGCAGTTTCTGTAGAAATATTCAAGCTCTTAAAGAGGTTTCATAGAGAAATAGTAATAAACAGCTACCACAGACAGCAAACCTAAGAGCACTTTGCCATTTCAAGCCCTGAGACACATTACGCTCATCCCTGCAGAGAATCAAAGCAGTGGCCAACCACGACCAAACCACGTCAGCTGATGTGTCAGCAATATCAGTTATTTATCTTTAAAATTTTAGCCTAACATTAAACACAAGTTACTTTAACAGCTATCAAAACAGCACTAATCCTACACCAGATTATTTTTACTGTGAACATCTACTTTTATACAGCTCTTACTTCAGATCTGGTTTCAGTGTTGTTCTAAATATAATGCGTTCAGTAATGGGTATTTCAGAAAGGCTCAAAAGCAGCAACCTTATCTGCTTACATAACCAAAGCAATTCCAAAATTAATTTCTTTGATGAAGCAATCTCCTCAAAGTCTCCCGACTCAATGATCTTTCCCTCTTTTATCAGTATGGATCACAGGACTGGCAATATTCCAGTTGTGCTGGAATGCCCCTCTTTTAAACCTGGAACACCAATCATCACAGCACTAAAGAACAGCATCACTGGGAAACTATCTAAGCACAGGTTCAGAGACCAGCAAAAATACCTCAATAAACTAAAGAAAGATGCAACAATGGGATAGAAAGGAAAAGAAAAAGGGTAGGAGTGAAAAGGCAAGGAGAAGCAGGGAAGGGATGGGAAGAAAGCAAAGCAAACAGCAAGGAGAGGCTGGCATTGAAGACAGGGAACCGCCTGAAGGACAGAAGAGGATACAAGAATTATGGGATAAAAATACCCAAGGAAAAGCAATAACGAGTGACATTTCTAGTACATTTAAAACATCGTCTTGAAGATAAAAGACATTTCTGGAGTTTCCTGATTTTTACAGAAAAACATTACTGAACATTTGAGAAGAGGGAAACATAGGATATATATAAAACAAAAATATAAAGCAGAAATATAAGTAAGGTGAAAAAATGCAGTTCACAACTGTCCACGATTGAAGTGCCGACATCCGCAATTTTTCTTGGCAGACTAAGGAAATTATCGAGTCATTATCGAGGGCTGTGGCATCAGTCTTAGCATGGCAGCTCTTGGGCATGGTGGAGCACACCCAGGAGACAGGAGCCAAACTCCCAAGTGCTCTGTATACACGAGCACAAACACCCAGCCTGGTATGGCTCGTGGTTCAGACTGAGGATATCAAGCAGTTGGAAAAATACTTTAACCTGTTGAAGGGCACCACGAGCAGCGTAGTTACAGCAGCCCAAATCTGTATGCGGCTCCGTTCAGCCCCTCACCAAGGGCTAACACAGTACCAATATTTGCAGCATTGTTTTCAGTGCTCTTTGGAGCACAGAGAGTGCCCGTGCACGGCAGCAGGAAGGATGCACAGGATAACATAACTCTCAGCAAGATATCTGTGCTTCTGCTTTGGTTAATAATGGCTAACACCTAATGCGATCCTTGACAAAACTACATCAAAAGAGTAAGATTATAGGCTATAAATGCATTTAGATGGGTCTCTATACTTGAAGACTCAGGAGTTTCCTGAATATCAATTAATAAGTTACAAGAACTAAGATTTCTTTTATGCAAGGTGCCTGGAGAAACAGGAGTGCATCACCTTCCGTGAGCAGTTCAATATCCCATTAAACATCTGTTGTGATCCTGGCTCTGCTCAGTACATACAGACCTAAACCCAAAGACAACCTTCCCAGGCATTCACGTCAACAGGCTTTCTGCTGCCAACCTAAGCTTTCCAAATACAGCTATCAAAGTCAAATAACCTCCTTTTCCCCGCATCCCATTACATGTATTCCACTTTTGGGGATCACAGGAGCCACGCAGGGATGTCCTACTTCATCCTGCCCACAGGTTGGTGCCTTCTATTCCGCACCTGAGCTGATGGGAAACACAAGCCACCTTCTCTAATGTTATCCGTGGCACTGTGGCCACGGAATTGCCCTTTCCCAGCCCGCAGCTGCGTGCGGGGCAGGTCAGAGCTCAGTAAAACCACTACACGCAGCCAAGGAGAACATACTCAGTAAATATTGACATACACAGACTAATATTTACTTGATGTGCCAGAAGTGCATCAGGACAGTTGAAGAACCACATTCCAAAGAGGGTAAGTGGCAGGTGGAAAAGACGTCAAGAAAGAGAGAGATGACAAATTATAATAATCCAAGCTGCACTATTATGAGATACACGGATGAAAGTGCTATTAATATTCAGTCTGCTAAACACCTAAAGCCTACTTGAAAAGCGGGTTTGTGATTTGTGCCTAGGGATGAAGATGCAATGACACTACTGCAGTCTTACCCAATTTATTTATTTATTTATTTTTCCAAACAAAAAAAAACCTTGCCTGGGATCTTACCAAAGGAACTACCCAGAGTGGGTATGACGAGGTGCTTCCCAAAGCTTCCTTTGGATAGGGAAGCCTAGATGTCCAGAAGACGGCACCGAGTCTAAGGTACTTGGTCCGTGCCTTTCTCTCCCCCAGCAGGAAAAGCAGTTCCCCAAAATGAATTTATCTGGATTAAGCCTTTATGAATATCCTCCCCTCCTATGAAACCTTTTTTTTTCCCCAGCAGTCAACATAAACAAACTCAGAAAGGGACATCCAAAAAAGGTCGATTCTATGGGATAAATGAAGGTTCTTGTACATAGAAAGCCACAGGCACAGCACCTAACAGCACTTATTTCACAGGGTTGCTGAAGACGAAGCCCTGACTACGAAGGAGCTTATCCAGACTGCTCCATTCCTGCTCTTCCCTCTCCTAGCTTTCAGGCAGCCCCTTTGGCTCAGCAGACTGGCACACAGCAAACCCTGCGGCTGCTCCTGCCACCTCAGCAGCGGGGCTTGAGAGGCATCTTGTCAGCATGAAGAAATTGTGAAGAGCAAAAGAAGGGAGGCAATAAATGCTGAGAGAGCACAAACCTTCAGAGCTGCAGGAATCTCCGCAGGGAACGCAGAACTATTTGTAGTGTGCCCGCTGAACACAGCACGCTGAAGCACACAGCACAGAGAAACGATGAAAGGCCATAGCACAGCACCTTTAGCAAGTTAGGAATAATGGGATGAAAGAAAGACAAATCATGACATATTACCCTATGCTGTACAGACTAACCCTAAAATGACATGCTAGATTCAGATGGTTTGCAGCCACCTCAGCAGCTCCAGAAAGTCCCCAAAAGCCAGTAACTCCCACTGCTCTCCAGAGGAAGAGCTGGATAAAGATACTTTGAAGATCTGACCCTTTAAGGTTTCATTAAAAAAATACAGAACCTTTTTTATTCTATGAAACACATTTCTCAACTTTTAAAGCAATTGGTTTGCTCATGTCAACTTGCAAAACTATTTTGCTTTGGTTTTAAATACTCACATTCAGTTCAGTTGCTTATAAAATAATTGGGCATCTGCACACAAAAAGTATAATTTGAAGATGAAAATCATCCAGTTTTACTACAAGAGAACACTTCTAAATGAACTAAAATGGCTTTTGAAGAAATGGATTTCTTATTCTTTCAACTTCTGCTTCAACTTATTTTTATAGATAGAGAAAGTTGACCCTGATATTGACACCGGAAGGCTGTTAAAACAGTAACACAATCTTTATAAAAACAAATACCGTTTGGGCACGCACACGATGACCACATGCAACCCAGAAGATAACATACACTTTTTCTGAGGCTTCCCAACCAGCTCACAATGCGCACGTAACCAAAAAGTCATTGCTCCTGCTGAGGGAAGGCTGAGTGTCCCCACAACTCTGCCTTGTAATGGGGAATTCAGCATCATGCTGGGATTAAAAAAGCCTCCTTGATAAATAGAGGCAAGGTATGGGAATGAGTATGGAGGAAGGGAAATGTATAGAATAAGGTGTGGGAACAACTCGCCTACTTTTTTCTGAAGCATCACATAATTTGAATGTTATTCCACCACAACAATAATTAAGAGTCTTTCCCTAGAGTAGCCAAGAGTAGTTAAGAGTTCTTAATTAAGCCTGTTACGATATACTACATTACCAATACCATGGCCTTGGCCAGAAATAACTCACTTGTTGATACTTTTGAAGCATTTTCTGCCTTTCCATCCTTTGCTGCTATTGGGATCAATGGGCTTGCGTGATTACTACTCCTCTCCTCTCAGCATGAGGAGAGTTTGGACAGGCCACAAATGGCTTCACCTCCCCTTCTTCACCTTCAAAGCGAAAGCTGAATGCATATAAAGCATAAGCAAAAGCTCCACACCAGGACTCTGAGAATTCATCTACAGAAAAGTAGAAAGTATCCATCTGTAAATGTTAAGTATCAGGCAGTATTCATGCCATTAGCTACCTTCACCAGAACCCGCTATAAGAGCCCATATATAATCTGATCGGAAAGCAATATCCAACATACCATAAGGAACGTTTACTAAATTGTCATATGCTAAGGTGTGTACCCATGCCGTAAGGAAGTGTCACTCTTTCTGATCTGCCCCCACTCAATCTTACTGTTTTTAGTGTGATCAAACGTGGATACAGAGATATTCCTGACTAGCAGCACGTGCAAGAAAGTATTCTCGACCCCAGAGCATTTCTGTTTTTACTGGCTGTCAGGTCTTCGGACAGACTTGTTCCTATTAAGTCAAGGAACTTGATAAAACTGAAATCAATAAAGAATATTAACATCTAGTAGGGAAAAACAAGACCCCCAGACTGCAGATTCATCACTGAGTCATGATGAAGTCATGAGAGCAGCTTCTCCCGGGGTTCCCAAGCCTGCTGCTTTCACCAAGCATCACTCCTGTGGCCTAGAAAAAGGCCTCCTTGTGTCCACGTCATCTTTACAGAAGCAAAGCCTCCGAGGCAGGCTGTCCTCTCACCGCCAAAATCCCTTACTTAAACGGCCTGACTGTGAGGTGCTGATAAAAGAAGCTGTAAACGCTCCTCCGAAACACATCCTCCACCCGCCAAGGAGGGAGCGTTCCAGGGGCTACAGCAATTCGCTCCTGCCACCCTGTGGTCGCTGAGGAAGGCAGAGCGGCTCCCTCCGCCGCCGCTCTCCCAGGGCGCGCTCGGCGCGCTCTGCCCCGCCACCTCGGCCGGGACTTGGACCGCGGTCCCTCTGTGGCATCCTTACCTTGTCCCGTCCCTACCCGCGCACCGCGAGGCGCCAAACCCCGAGCTGCTCTCTGGATGGCTGCGGACTGGCCGGGAAAACCACCCTCGGCGCTGCCTGGAGGCACGTCGGGCTCCGCAGGGCGTCCTGGGCGCCGGGTCGCAGCACCAGGCGCTGCCGAGCGGCCACCGCGGGGCCCTGTGGAGCAGGGCACCCGCCGGGCTGCGCGGTGGCACTCGCGGTGGCTCCGGCTCCGCAGCGTGCGGAGGCCACTAGGTAGCGCTCCGAGACCAGCTTGGGCGCGCGGCTCGGGGTGGCGGGTGCCCCATTCCGGGTTGTTTCAGCCTCCTCCGCTCCCTGAGCCCGAGGAGTTAGGCTAGCGAGCACTAAAAGGCCTTGATAAGCGCCAGACCAAACCACAACCGTGCTCGGCACCTCTTAGGAAGGCTCCTTTTGATAACCTGCGTTCACAGCTGCTCCTCGGCACCCCTTCAGTCCCATGCGGGGAGCTGCTCTGCAGAACAACACTCCCCAGCAAGAGAGATACCTCAATAAAACAGCTTAAGCTCTCATCCATTTCTTCAGAAATTGATCCCTGTGTGATTGAAAACAGCTTTTGGCCCGAGCTGGAGATAAGGCACAACACAGGTAGGGAAACAGAAGGGAAAGCTCAAAAGATCTCCCTCGATACAGGGGCCGTGGATCTGACCCCAGTGCAGGCAACGGCTTTAAATGCCCTAGACTAAGCCCAAATCAGCACAGAAAACCATTCTCAGACAGCCTTGGAGCACTCGCCAAGACGAGAAACTGGGTGTCACTTCTTGCTCATCTGTCCCCAGATGTCGAGACACCCCTTTCCTACGTGCTGCCAGAGGCTCTCAGAATTAGCTCCGCAGTACCAAATAGATGTTTCCATCCCAGATATCACCAAACTGCAGAGAAAACCTGGAAGAAATTCCCTGCACTTTGCTGCACTCCTTCCATCGCCTCCTCTCGTTAATCCATCTGAGGAGGGGGCATCCCAGGACAACGGCTCCACAGACCACAAGCCGTTTTCCTGGGACAATCGAGAAGACGCTCACTGTTACTTTCAGCTCTGCAAAGAGCTCAGGGCCAGAAACTCTGCTCGTTTTCTCTTAAGCCGTTGTGCACAAGTGGGAAGCCTGGATAAACCTCACCCTCTCCCCAAACAGGGAAAAACCGTAGCTTTGATTCCTCGGACGCGCTGGTGAACGGAGGCGGAGAGCGCGCTCCGCAACACGCTCACGGCGCGATGCGTTTCTCCCGAGATCCTCTGCACCAAACTCACAGGATATTGACGGACAAAAAACATGAACCAACAGGAAAGCCTCACGCCTAATGAAGATGGCAAAGGGTCGCTTCGGTCGTTCCCCCATCCCTAGCGAGTCTGCTCTGTCAGAACCAATTTTAGAAAGTCTAGTCTTAACGTCTACCAGTTTCTTAGCTGCTAGAGTACCAGAATTTAACTCAGATCTTGCATTCTCCACTCCCTCGTGATAGTAGAACAGCTTACTCAAATGTGTCATCATTTTCACCGTACCGGTGGATATCTGCTCGGTGTTTTTCCTTTCTACGAACCACCACACTCTTGCGTGTGGGTATTGTTTGTTTTTTCCTTTTTTTTTCCCCTCCCGACGTTTGTTTTAATGGAGCATTAGCCAACATGGCAACGAGCGGCTCCTCGTGTGCCAGAGGCCCCACTCGCACAGGGTGATGTCAGCGCTGTTTTGTCAGCGAGCTGGCCCCGTGTCTGCGGAGGCCGCGCGCGCACATTGCCAGGTCAAGCATTCACGGAAACTGTTGTCGGTTTATCCAGCCCTGCGCTGTGACAGCCCGTAAAACAAGGCGGCACCTAGAGAACAATCCCAAAACTCCCCAGACAAACCCAAAACTCCACACACATTCAGATCACCTGGAGGTAAAGCACTCCAACTGACTTCTTGGGGATCTGCTCGTTCAGAAATGTGGCTCAGAACCCAAGGGGCTAATGATGCAATTGGGTCCCCAAGCGCTACAACTCTGAGATAGCAGAACAAAATTTAACAGCCAGCAAAATTTGACACTGTTTCCTGCAGAAAGCATTAACTAGATGAAGCCCCGTTTCTGTCCAAGTGTTCAAATAACGGTATTTAATTTGGGCAGCTTTTTTAAAAACGAAATTAATTGTGAAGATATCTAATGAGCAACCCCTTGGATACTGTGCTTCCTGCGGTTGCTTCTGGAATTGAGAAACAAAATACAAGACAAAAAGGGGAATAGAAGCACTGAAATTAGAGATGCATCAATGAAAGGTAACCCAAGTATATAGCATGGAGGAAAAAAGACACGAGAGAAGCTTAGAAGAAAACAGGAAATGCAGTATATGATTATGCCTATAGGAACGAGCTGAAGCACTGCCTTAACCCTGTATCACCACACTTTAGCATTCTGAAAATATTCACGTTAAGCAACAACCTTTTTGAGTATTTTTGTAGTCTGCAACATTGAATATTTTTTGAATCCCAAACTCAGCTGCTGTAAGTCAGAGCAGATCGAATTTTCCACTGTGACCATCAACTTATGCTGAACTTTCATCTTGTTTTATGCCCGAAATCATTCTGCAGACTGAACCTGAAGAAGGTGGTCAGGGATGCACTAGATATGTTTGCAACAGATATTTGCTGAAGTTAAGAGGAGTCCAAAGCCTCCATGTGGTCTCCAAAAAACACTCCTCCCAAGCTCGCCCTCAGGCATTGAGTGCCCAGGCCAAAAACCAAGACACAAAAGCCTCACAAGGCAACAGTCCTCCCTCTGCTGCCACCAAGTTTGGAGACATTCAGGTCACACGGGGAGAGGCGGATATCCAGCACACCAGAGGTGATGTGACACAAGGGAAACTCGCTGACTGAATTAGATGCTGGNTGCAACAGACATTTGCTGAAGTTAAGAAGAGCCCAAAGCCTCCGTGTGGCCTCTGCTGAGTCTCCAAAAAACACTCCTCCCAAGCTCGCCCTCATGCATTGAGTGCCCAGGCCAAAAACCAAGACACAAAAGCGTACAAAAGCGACAGTCCTCCCTCTGCTGCCACCAAGTTTGGAGACATTCAGGTCACACGGGGAGAGGTGGATATCCAGCACCCCAGAGGTGATGTGACACAAGGGAAACTCACTGACTGAATTAGATGCTGGAAGTTGGATCTTTTTTCCCCCTTCTCACCAAGATAAAAATCCTTCCCTCTCCCTCCCCATGACACAACATCAAAAGTTCCCAACATGAAAGACTTGATAGCAGAAAGTTTAGGTATCCTTAATCCCAAGATCTTGAGTAGGTTTTAAAAAAGTTTTGATAACAAATCTACCCTTGCTGGGGCAGTAACTGTTCAGAATAATTTACTTCCCATGGTTCTCAGGAGCGAGAAACATAACAAAACGTCACCACCTTCACGGATCAGCATCTCCGTATTGAGCTGATGCGCGTGGCCCACGTCCACGGCGGTGGCACCTAAACCCAGGGTTTCTCGTTGTCGGTGGGACAGAGCAGCCCAGAGCATTTGTGAGAAACTCCAATTTGCCCAGATGTAGCATTACCCACATGCCATCCTCACCATTTCTCATGGAGCCACCTTAATCTCACATCTACAGGAAAACAATATAAAGTCAGAGCAGCAATGAGAATTACCTCAGGCCATAAAACATCCATTTTGTCTATACTGAAATATGGATCTTTTTTACATTCTGCTTTCAGAAATGAAAGCTACTTAGAGCCTTGTTTATGCTAATACAGACCGGCAGGCTTATTAATTTAAAATTGGACTCATAAAGAGGCTGAATGCAGACACGTTAACAGCAGTTTAAGTAGGAATAATTAATGCTATCTGCTCTGTATTAGTTTTATTTATCATCAGTTAGTCTAATAGGTAAGGGTCCACTTAGGTTAAATGTTTACATATTAAAAAGCTGTTCTGAATCAAAGTCATTTTAATTGTTTTTAATTAAAATTCTTTCTAGAAGGGATTATCTGGGCCTTGATGACTGAAAGCATTTCACACATTGTTAATTGCTGCTTCACTTACATGTTAATCAGATGTATTCAAAAATTCTTCACTTTCTTCCTCTTTCTTAGTACTCAAGTTTACATTAGTTTTAAGAAAAAAAAAAGAAAAAAGAAAAAAGAAAAAAGAAAGTGTCATTTTCTTAAACATAGAGCTATTAATGAAATGGATTTTTTCCAAAAAACTTGCTGCTTCACATCAAGATGCAAGAGCATTACATTAGTGTAACACTTAGCTTCCATATTAATGAGGGAACATATCCACCCTCTTGTGCCTGCGTTACAACATGTAATCTATAAAATTTACATGGTGAAAATTTCAGAGACAAGTTTTACTATATTATATATTTCTGATCATTAGCTTTCAACGGAAAGCTAGCTAGTGACAGATAACACTATAGTTACTTCAATTACGTGAAACAAAATGTTGAATGAATTCTTGAGTTAGATGCAAGAAACTTTCTCCCTGAGCTTGTTTCACTGTCTCACTCTCAGATACATTTGCTATAATCAACACTAACTATGATATTCAAATATTAGTAAGGTTTCAAGATAAAATGCAAGAATTAAAAAGTTAAGTTGGAAAGGTAGAGGCAGAAAAATAAAACAATATACCACGAGACAGGAAAGCATCACTAACACTAAATAGTTAAAGCCCTATTTACAGCATAAAGGATCTTACAGATTCTTACCCCAAAGAGTATAGGAAAGAGCAAGGGTCTCACACAGCTTCTCTTCCCCTTCTCATGATATTCAAACTTCATGCTTCCCTCTAAATAATTAGAGCTTGTGTCTTTTGTGAATTATGGTGTTAGCCATTTCCAAAAGAAATCAATATGTTTGTTAACCTAAGAGGGAAGGTTTTAGGCTACAGGCTTTAGGTTACATATTTCAGAAATACAGGTTAACTCATCTATAATTAGCAGCCGTGGTGATTTAAACAAGGTCTGATGATTACTAAATTCATCATCTTTAAATAAAGACTTCTGACTCAGCATCAGAAGAATAGAGACATTTTCATCAACTCATTTAGCTCAAGACTTTTTGGCAAGCAGCAAGAAGAAGGAGCTGATGGCCTTTATGAAGATAAATAAAAGCAGGAATAGGCATGTATGCATGTGAGCAAGTAAAAGGGAAAATATTATCATGAAACTGAATACACAATCATTGGAGACAACAGTTTCCCTACTCTGATGTTTTGCATTTTAAAGGGAGCAATCATTAAGCAGACACAACATAAACAAAAAGCCCTTACCCTAATATTCAGGTGAAAGATGTACCTTTTTTTTTTTTAAAAATCATAATTAAATGCTAACATGCTTTTCCAAGTCAAGTTATATCTTGTAGACGCTGAAGGAGCATAAAAAGGAAAGCACTTATTTCAGCACTTAGTGGTCAAAGATGATGAAGCTCATGTCTCCTGAGCCTCAGACTGAATCCTGTCAAGAGCCACAGCCCTCAATGGCTAGAGATGAACAGAAGTCACCCCAGCAAGTCACCTGCCAAGCCAGCCAGAAAACAATACAAAAATAAGATGCCTCCTACCCAAAATACACACAGAGCAAAAACTGAAAGGACACACACACACACAGCATGTTAAGAAACCAAATGTCTCTGCCAGTTCATTCGTGTCCAGAACTGAGACCTTCCCAGACCTTCTCCTGTGTACTCACAAAAGGAGATTTCACCAAAGATTCATATAATCATCTAGGCTCTGTTGGCTACATATATAATACGTATGTACACATATACATATATATAATACGGACACAAACATACTTAACCACATCGCAATAACTGTTCTCTACTGCAGTTATTGCACTAGCACAAGAGCATCTTGGAGCTTTAAGGTTTTTGTTTTGTCTACAGACTCCTTGGAAACATGGTTTGTATAACACATTCTTTCCAAAAGGCTCCTCTGCTGAAATTAATATGTTTTTTTTTTTTTTCCTTTATTAAAGATGGGGTACTTTTCTCTTCTTTGTTTCCAAAATCTAATTTCTCTAAATCTGTATTTATCTTAAATTTAGCAAATGACCTTTCCATCTTCACAAAGCAGCCAGAAAACACCTTTCCATCTAGGTTTTAACTGCAGCTAGTTCTTCTCAGAGTCAGACTCGGATTTTAACATATCCCATCGAGTCCCACTGTGCACAGAGACCTTTAACTCCCTTTTCTTGGGTATCACATCAGTCTTTAGCTCCCAGGCTGCCTCCCTTCCCAAAATGGCACAAGTCACTTTGGTTTTTCAGCAGCACAGACATACAAAACAAACAGAATCTTCCCCATTTTTCCCCCCTTCATCAGTTAAAAAAGGTCAGATGTTAAAATAATGCTTGAGCATTTAAGTTGGGCTTCTTCAGAGACTTGTTATTGCCAATTTTTGCTATTTTTTAAAATAGCAAAAACCCCCACACACTTTTAAAATGCTGTAGGTGCAGCTGTGGTGGTTACAGAAACATGGCTGAATACAACAGCAGCCCATTCACATGGGGCTCATGACATTTGGAAGCACCTTGCAGCAAAACTGCAGAGAACGCAGCACAACAGCATCAAACATTTATTTGTGCACTTAACTGCGAGCAGCTTTCCCCTTTTTTTTTTTTTGTCATCTGGTGGTTATTTCCTGCAGACAAATAGGTGGCTGGCAGTGTTCACCAAGGCACAGAATTCCTGAAAATGCTATTCACTTGCATATTAAACACAATATTACTAAAGAATAAACACCTAGAAGGTTTTATGGCTTCTGTTCAGATGAAGTTCTTGCGTCATTAAGGTGATATTTATTGCAGGTTGAAAGCGCTTTACTACCTCTGCTTACCAAAGCAAAACAGAGGACTGTCCCAGGAAGGCAACACAGTTACCTGCTGTTTTTTTCCTAGAGTTGAGTTTCTCTAGGGGAGGCTTTAAGGTCATGACTGATAACCTTGAATTTTGCTTAAGTCCTTTAAAAACGTGAGTTTAACGATAATAAGCAAACAACAATATGGGGCATTGGTACAGCCTAAGTAGGGGAATAAATGATGCTCCTGACCACAGGACGTCCATGTGAACTCCAAACCAAGCTTTCTTCTGAATGAAGTGTGCTCAGGGCAAGCTCTCAGGGGTGAACATTCAGACTTCTGACCTCCTGCACACATGTAGGGGGGGCATTTTAATCACATACCTGCCACTCGCACCCTTTTCAGACCATGCATCCCAAACCCTCCCGAGAGAATTGATGGAAACCAAGGAAATTACCTCTCATGATTAAAAGCCACTGCTTTTGAAAACAACCACAGTCACACATGTCCTATACTGTGGGGCTTGAGATTTAATGATAAAAACAAATAAAGACAGAAAGAACAAAAGCAAATCTGATCAGATTTCCTCACTCAAGTTGCTGCTCTCAAGTGCCAGGTGCCTGTTCATGCCTAATTCTACTAAACACTTTCCAATAGTTATCAGTTCACTTAAGTAATACAAAAAGCACCACACACCTTGTTGACCATATCATATTATATTTGTTTTATAAACACTTGAGATCGTTAATGTTATTGCCAAGCAACTGAACTATCTGCCACACAGTATTTGCACGGTGCTGTGCTTGTCAGTAAACGTTTGATTTTGGACTGTTTTAATACGTGATTCATAACAGAGAACTACATGGTGTAATTAATACTAAGCTTTGATTTTTGTCATCAGATGACTTGCAAAAGTTCAAAAATAGTCTTGTTCAACATTTACACTTAAAAGGTTGGCACTGAAGAGGTTATAAAAAGCATAGGATGTTTGGGTCATGTGGAAGACAAGAAAGCTGAAATTTTAATTAGACAGTAACTTTGCAGGCTAAAAAATACTAGCCCAAAAACATTATTTGGCATTTATAAAATGGTGTTGTATGTCTGGAAGGTGAACGGTCTCCACTTTACTTATTTGCCATTACAGCAACTGAAAGATACAAAAGTCTTCATGCACAAAGGAAAAAAATATATATATATAGTCATCCAGAAAATGGAAGAGGAAGAGACAAGGAGGAACAAAGGCAGCGTTCCTCATCTCAGAGCTGAAAAGTTGCTGTCTTCCATTGCTTCCCACTTTCCACCCTCCCCAGTGAACCTAATTCCAGCCATCTCTACCAGTCCATGGCGTGATGGCTCTTTCAGATCCCACTTCCTTCCATTTATCCTTCCCCTCCACCCTTAATTTTGAGAAGCAGAGGTTTTTCTTTTGTTTTCCTGAAATTAAAATCTCAGTGTTTCCAAGTTACTTGATTCCAATGTCATGATTTACAATCTGGCAAAACAGCTATTACTATGGAACTGTAATACCTTCCTCCTCAAGTTTCGTTGATGTTAAGAGAGATACTCCCTCATGTAACAAATGCCAAAATCATTTCTATCCAAACAGAGAAATGAGCTCAGGCTCACCTGACACAAAAGCTGTGCTCTTCTCACAGAAAACCTGCCAGTTGCAGCAATGCAAAAATCCTCACTACCAACGGCCTGTAATTTGAGCATCCTGCTCATGAGAGATGAGCCCAAATATCAGGCAGGTTTTCTAAGCTCAGAGCCTCAAGAAGTCTCTCACCACCCACACAACTATATGCGTGGCTTATACCAGACATTTCCAGCATGACTCGCTGCCATATTTTTGGTTTCCCTCATCAATACCCGTTTCCCATCCATACTATTATCCTGGCAAGTGCTATACCACTCTTAGCACCTTGTAGTTTCAGGGGAAGTCATATGCAGCAGATTTAGGGCACTTCTGTGCAGACCCCAACTTGCTAGCGCTGCTTCTGTAAAACTTCCAGGATGGAGCCAAAGTTTTCCTGCATTGAATATGAGAGAGGAAGTTCCTATTTATTTATAAAGTTAACATTAAAGCAGCTGGGTATACAGAGGAAAAAGTGGCAAGAGAGATGTCATACCCATCATGTGGAAGTGGGTACCCAAAACAGAAGAGCATCATGACCCCATTAAAAAGCAAGGAAAAAGCCTGCAAGATAATACTTTAAAGCTCTGAAACACACAGTGCTAAAAGCAAGACTTAGCACTAGGCAGAGGGAGCAAAGGGCTGAGAGGAAAGCACACAAATCCCTACTTCTGCAGTCTTAAAAACAGTGTGTCTACTTAACAGAGTAGAAGAAATAACTTGCCTCTAGTAGAAAAAATAAATGATTGCTTCCTAAGTTTTAAGTAGTCTTACGAAGCAGTATGTATTTAATATTTAAACCACCATAGTATCTGGTGTTCCCAAAGGGGACTGAAATCTCTATTTACAAAGCACTACATATCAACTCTATATTTTCCTAAGTACACACGTAATGTATTATTAAGACTACGGCTCTGAACTTTTCCAGTGCGGTCACAGAAACACAGGCACGGGCCAGAGCACAAAGGCTGGTTAAAACGAATTATATCTGCTTGCACTGAACAGCAGGGCCACATAAGCCCACGTTATTTTGCAATAACCCAGTAAAAAAGAAAGGAAGAAATACATATCGATATCAGTGTAGAGCTACATGTACTGATGTACAGGGATAGTTTAGGACTTGAGGGCAACCATGCCAAACTTCTATTAGTTTAATTCCAACAAAAGAACAAACGAAAGAACGAACGAACGCACAAGGTTAAATTTGGTCTAACTTGTCACATCCTGGCACATCTCATTGCACTAGAACTTGAGTATCACTGTAATTATGTCCGAAATTACAGCTGAAATTGCAGCCAAATTGTAGAAAACTGTATCTTGATTTGCCTAAAATTCTCCAAATGAAACGCTATAGAAATAATTAAAACAACGTCATTAAATTCAGCGTTGTCAGAGAAATGAGGCCTTAAGCCTCTCTAGGTGAAGGCAGCAAGAATCTGCACTCAGGTTGCAGGGAAACGGAGCAACTTGATACGACTAGATACCTGATGTACTCGAACCAAGATTCTGTTAATTAAACTGAAGGCAGATTCTCCTTCCACATAAAACAAAAGGTAGAGACCTTAGTCCAAAGGATATGTAGGACGGAAGGAAAACAGAAGGTCTGTGACCCAAAGACCACCACGTATTCACACTTTCAGCCTTATTCTAAAAGGCAGTGATATCAACAAGCAGACTCAAGTTAATTTTGTCATCCTTGTAAGAACTGCTTCGCTAAGAATTTTTAGTATATCTAGCAGCAAAATAAGCTCCAGAAAAAGGAATAAGAACAAAGACTCCAGTCTCAGCTTTTGTTAGCACAATTTAAAAGTTACAATCCAACCAGTGTGAGAGGCTCCCAAACTAAAGGATTTGTACAAGCAGAAAGCACGTATGGCTGCACATGAAGCGCCATCTGCAAGCAATAAACTTTCCTATCTTACTTTGGCCTTTGGGAAGATGAATAATGTCCCTTCACACAAGAGAAACAGGAGCAAGGGGGTTAAACCTGGATTATGGGTGTTGGCTGTATCAAGGCTTGCGCAATCATGAAGAGTCCTTGGGAATATTTTCTCCGGGAAGCCTCCGTCTCTTTTCCTCCTGCATCAGCACAAGCCATGCTGCTCTTCCAGCACTTTGGAACTCTGCTCTTGTATAAATCTAAGCCTACAATCAGCTCCAGGAGAGCGGCAAACCCAAGGCTCTGCAGTCAAGGGGAAAGTGGGAGAGCTCCCCTTAACCGCACGCTGGGAAGGCCACACAGGAGGGCACAGGGAAACCACGGGGCAGGTGGGAGCTGCCTCCCGCTGCCACTCTGCCAACAGCAGCAACTGTTTGCAATAAAGCCACACTTAGTGCTCACGAGGTGCTCTAATTTGCCGGACGAATCCAAGAAGCAACTAAGTCTACCAGAAATCCCGCTAAGCCCTTCAAGAGCACACCAGCTCACAGGGCATAAACCTTAAGACAACGATTCCTGAAAGATCAGATACCAGAAGCTGGTCACAGCACCAGCCAGCACCCGCTAATCCATCTGGGCCACACTTCGCCCATGGAAATTCAGCTGCCTCATCTCAGAGAGGCTCTGCTGCGGTAAGGGGCCTGCCGTTAATGCTATACAAGGAATTAGAGGTTTAACTGTCCTTAGGCCCTCCCTATGCACAGGAAATTAAAGTGGTATTAATAAATCCTCTTGAGTTCCCAGCTGCAGGAAAGATCCCTGCACAGAAGTCTTTTTATAGATGGCTTCAGGCCTAGAAAGCATCTCCTGAAAGAGGAAGCCCCAGTTGACGCTCCTGTGACGACAAAATTTAACAACATAATGGAGCAAGAGAGTCACTTCAGCTTTCAAATTCACCATTAAAGTGAACAAGTTTGAGTGAATCTCTTGGGTTGGGGGGGAGGAGGGGGAAGGAGGGTCGTTTTGTTTTTAACTGGGAACCTTCCGTATGTTATGTAACCTGGGAGACAACCTGACAAATAATCAAGTCCATCACATCAGAACTTAAAAAACAAACAACAACAACCTTAAGTTGTGACTTATTTACTTATTTACCTTTTCTAAAGGCCATAATTGCACTATCTTCAAGTCTTAGTCCACTTTGCTCCAAGACGCAACAAGCCACCTCACTCAGGTGCCAAGAGGCTGCAGGGGCAAAATCACCTCTGGATAAATAAACCTGGAATTGTTATCAAGCCAAAGTCATCCCTCATGTAAAAGAAAAATGTACAAATACTTTTTCTGAACAAAGCTCACACAATCTTTCTTAGTTACTCATGACACTGAGTTTTGTCTTTAAATGAGTCAGTAAAACACCTGCTTTGCAGCACTGCAGCAGCTACCATGAGCAAGCAGATTCCATGACTTTGGGGCAGCCTTTTGCTTCTTCGTTTGTTTAAAAAAAGTTACAATTTAAAATAGATATTGAGCTGAGAGCTACCAACCATCACAAGGGGGGCTGCCAAACCATAGTGCTTACAGAAGCTATCCCTTTTGCTCAAAATGCAAATCAGTGCCTACCAAAACCACGTTAATACTTTATTTAAAAATGAAAGAATTAAGTGACTTAATGCCTAGTTAATCAGTCTGTGCTCAGCATTTAAACCCCACTGCCCTCACAGGGCAAGAGCATCCAGGTCAGGCCAAAAAAGCAGTGTGCAGGAGTAACAGATGGTGGAAGCAGCTTCTTGCCAGGGCAAAGCCACTTCTTCAGTGCTGAATCATTCAAAACTTACACAAACGGGAGGGAAGATTTTTGAAAAGAAAGAGTTGTTTTAGAGCACTTACCTGACTGATGATGACACAGGAGCTCTGAGGCAATTTAAGCCAGAAGGAAGAGGTTAAAGTTCTGAGTCGCAAGCAAAGCTGATGCATTTCCAAAAGAGACAGTCTGCATCAGCACTAAGTGTTTATAAAACACCCCCCCCAAAATATCCAATACTCCACTATGCTTTCAATGCATATGGGAGTTTGCACTGATATAAATTTATGCTTTAATCTCCTGAGCAATTTAGAATATAACACACAGAGGAGAGTTTGAAGGTGTAGAAAACAACACCCTCCTTTACCAAATGGCCTCACTTCAGAGCTAGTGGTGACCTTAACCCTCACGCCCCACACACTCGCAGCAGGAAAATCCTCAAGGAATCTGTTATCCGCATCTGCTTCCTGTAGGTCACCACGCTACCTGCTCTAACTTCTCCACTTTTTGGGTTTCAGCTTTCATTTAAGAAAATATATATGTATATACATACATACATATGGATACAATCACTACAGGACGCATCACAGGCTATGAAGTGGTTCATTAAGACAGCTTTCATTTGACAGTTTCATTTACCATTTTTCTTTCTCCTGCCATCAGGATAGATTTCACACACTAAGCAGCAGCATCTCTACAACTCTGTTTTCTTTTAGTGTAAAAAAAATAGGCAATACAGTGTTGTTCAACTGTAGACACTTTGGTACACTGGTGCATGTTTTTATATATACACACTTGCATAATATTAATGGGTTAAAAAGATACCATTTTTATTTTTTTCCTATAAATAGATAGTAGCATGAAATTTTATAAA
Organism: Crypturellus undulatus; assembly: GCA_013389825.1. Classification (NCBI taxonomy): domain Eukaryota; kingdom Metazoa; phylum Chordata; class Aves; order Tinamiformes; family Tinamidae; genus Crypturellus; species Crypturellus undulatus. The sequence goes on from VWPW01012830.1 coordinate 362,137, forward strand.
ACACACTAAAAATATATTCAGTTCCCTTCCCTACAGGAATATTTTTAGATGTCTAACACAAACTAAAAGCTGAAGCTGTCATTACCAGCAGAGTAAAATACATATAGCCATTTAAAATGTTTAACTGAAAATCTTCCTACTGCATTTACAGGAGGAGGGGACGGGGACAACACAACCAGACAAGTACCACAAAGCCCCCAAAATAGGTCAGTAGCCCAAACAGAGACAGTAGAGACACCATGCAACATGGTGAGAGTGTTTAGTGAAGACTCTTTTAGTCTTTGTAAAAAAAATAAAAAATAAAAAAAAAATTAAAAGACTAAACTATATTCAAATCCCAATTATTCCTTTATGAAAAACCTTTCTGTGGGAGGGAGGGGCAGGAGCTTAAAAAAACTCAGTCTCTAAAGATATTTCTTTCTATGTCAAGCTTAAAAAGATCTGATGGATCGCACCGGTTGGCTTTAGTTTCTTCTCAAGAATATTTATTTATTGAAAAAGGAACAGGAAACCTGAACAAAACTGAACAAAACCACTGTATGTTGTCACCTATACTATACAGATTCCATACTTCATCCTATGGGGGAAGTTTCTCTTAATGAAACCCATATATGACTATCTCTGTCGTTTGCTTTGATCAGAATTGAGGAAATAGTTTCCAGCTGCTGATAAGATCAAGAAAAGACAAGTGGATTGGGGAATAGATAAAAAAAGTGCCTTACCTTATAAAGCAAATGAGTTAATATTCATAAGGAAATACTATCCATTCATCTCTTTCCATAAGCAAAGACTCCCTCCTGGCACTGTGTGAAAAGGAAAAGCCACCACTCTGCAACATGTGGACTTACATGAGCAAACATATTTTATATTTGAGCGGGGAGGTATGAACAGCATTTATAGGGCATCATGATCACACTAATTCTAGGTAAGAATTTATGTATTTTGTGACCTTACAGCTTTTTTTTATATAACAAAATTAGAGCGTATCGATATTGATCACATTTGGAAGTGATGGGGTTTCCAGCATTAGCTAAACTGGGAGGATTCTCAGGGGTTGGGCAAGGGGGTTGCTAAAGGAAGAATTTCTCTTTATTACACCAAAAATTAGAGAAGAAACACAGGAGGGAGTAAAGGGGAAGAAAATATGGAGTCCTGACAGTTTCATTAAATTTGTTTTTAGTTAGAGCAAAAATAGGTCCGTTAGGCAGCAAGAAGGCCAGTCACTACACAGCTTCTGCCAATGCAGGTCACAACATTTTTCAAGAAGGACTTTTCCTAAGGACACCTGAACAGGCCATGCCAAACCAACCTGTGAGACTATTCACTAAAGAAGGCACCACACATAGCTGGCCCTCAAGTATCTGCAATTTAGATTTCTGCATTTAGTGCAAAAATCTCCATGTGCCAATGAAACAAATACTAGCAGCTTGTCAAGTCACAACATCTTGCATATATTTCAGCACTTTGGTAAAAGCAGAAAGGAGAATTTCTTGCTAGAGAACAACAACTCTCAGTGCTAGCCAGATTTTGAAACAGTAGGAGCTGCAAGGAAGGAAAAAAAAAAACAGATGGTAGCTCAAGGTGACATAATGTGGCAAGAGGAGCCATTCATTGCCTCAATGTAAAGACAAGCAGAACCCAGATTTATCTCAACTATCCTTACATGGTGTTAAAGCCCTTAAAAGACTAACTTGCAAAGTCAAAGCACACCGGAAGCAGCAAAGGCCGTTGTATCATTGCTGTTCTGCCACCAATTTTTTTAAAAAAAAAGAAAAAAAACNATTGTATCATTGCTGTTCTGCCACCAGTTTTTTTAAAAAAAGAAAAAAAACACATACAAATAAAAACCCACCCCACACCCCTTCACACAAAGGACACCCTGACCCTTTTAGGGGGCAAAAAAGGGATCTGGTCTAAGGGCTAAGCTGAGCTACAAGGAGGCGTTTGGGTGCTGAAGGTACCTGAGAGCCCCGCAGGACGCCCTGCGGCTGGGGCCCCGCTCTGCCACGCTGCAGAGCCTGGGCTCGCTCCAAGCCACAGAGCAGCACTGGAGGCTTCCAAGGAATACGTGTTTCTGGAGAACAATGTAGGGATTGATGCAGGGAGGAAGAAAAAAAAAAAAAAAAAAANTGGGGATTGATGCAGGGAGGAAGGAAAAAAAAAAAAAAAAAAAAAGTTTTCTTGATTTTCTTAGGTATTTATTGCCTGGGCAAATGTGGTATTAGGGGTTCATCTTTCTCATTTGCGCAGCTGCTTGAAAAAACAAACTTCTAGTTAAAAAGAAAGCAATCCAGAGACCAGTTAATGTCCTCTTATAAAGGGGATAAGTAGGAAGTCTCCAAAATGGATGCAAGTCTAAAGAGAGAAAAAAAAAAAAAAAAAAAAACTTTGAAAAGTGATATAAAAATAAATACTAAAACGTTTAACATGAATAAAGGAAAATAGTTAACCAAAAGATACTGCTACAACTGGAATTAAAAGGTCAGTACTGAAAGCACTGCTTGGAGCTCTCCTCAGCATAACGCCTAATAAAGGAAAATATTGCTGTTCCCTAAAATATCCAGAGAAAATAGTGTTATTCGCTGTTTTGTAAATGCTAGCCATAAGAAGAAAAAAAAAAAAAAAAAAAAAAAAAGAGCCAAGGGACAATTTAAACAAAAAACAAAATTGGGTCCCATTAAAAAAATGTAACAAATTTAAAATGGGGAAAAAAANGGACCAATTCAACAAGATACAAAATGTGTGTCCTATGTAAGAATGCTACAGATGTAAAATTGGGAAGAAAATTGAACACAGAAAAATTGAGTTTCCTATATCGCTCTCATATCCTTACAAAAATTAATATTAGAAAAGGAATTAATACAAGTCCTCTTTATATGAGCATCTCCATTCTCATGTCTTTAAGAAGTATTAACTTCTTTCTACCTATTTCTAATTTCAACCAGATCTGACAGAGGGTTACAGTTTCCAAAGACACAAGCTTTCAAAAGCTGCCGAATCAAGGAGCCCCTAGCCACATGCTCGCATCCCTTCCAAGGGGGTTTCCACATTAACTCATCCACGTTCAGACCTCACAAGGCGACAAACACTAGTGACCAGGGCACGGGGAAATCTTCAGATCGGAGCCAGTGCTTTAGGAGACACCAGGGGATCTAAAACACAGGAGCCCAAACTCAGAGCAATTGAGACTTCACCAGTTCTGTCGCTTGCAGAAGATTTCAGTTGCTGCAAGAGATTTTCTGTCAAGACTTGTGTTAATGGAGAGCCCCTACATTACTGGACCACCGCATATCTCAGCTCCTGTGCTACACCAGTACCCGAGTCGGCCTGAATTTCTTTACAGTCCCAAGGCTGCCCTGAAACACCCCACTGGTAACACGACGTCACTCAGGTCTTCACTTCTAGAGAGGTCTTTCTCTGTCTTTTATACACATCCTCAAAAATACTTTGCAAACCAAACCAATTTTCCTGCTTTCTTACTTAATGTGAAGTACTACCACAGATCAGGAAGACTCTATTTCAAATTTTACTATTTACTATCACTTATAAACCCATCCTATAGCTATGTGAAAACTCCCCTGAAATGCTTCACTGGCTAAGGATGCTTGCCCACATTACAGCCCATATGCACTCAAGGTAATTTCCAGCACTTCTCAGAGACACATATTTCATGTTCTCATGCTACTTATCTTTTAGTCCATGTTCAACTTTATTTTTCAGCCTTGCATAACACCTTCTCTCACTGGTGGACAGCAGGATATACATTTATAAGACAACAGAAAGAACAAAATTAAACTTCCAGCTCAAGGAGTTGAGATTTCCTGACTTTAGCCTTCCATGGCCTAAGTTCAAATCAAGTTTTGAAAAAATAAAAATCTCCCATTTGCCAATAGGTTTCTGGAAAATAATAGGTCCAAGCAGTCTTTCCCATTCTTTCTGTAGTGTCATGAAAAAAAAAAAATACAAAACACATTTTACTTCAATTTTTCCCCGCTGGCTACCCATTTAAATCTATTTTAATCAAGGTAAGTATGAAAAAGTGCAATGAGGTGCAGAAAACTCAATCATATCTTTTCGTATCAATGCTCCCAAAAATACATGGCTCATTTTCCTATGCTTAACTCTAGTAAGCATAGGAGTACATGAAAATAACTTAATTTCTAAATTCTGACTTTCCTGAAGAGGCGGTTAGATTTGATTTAACTTAATGCCTTTCTACATTAATATTGTCACCATTTTTAATTCGACCTGTAAAAAACGTTTATTTTTATCCTATGTGCAAACTTCAGTGCAGAGTTGAATTTTGTGGAATGTCAAGTCTCAGTCCAATCTTCAGAAGTTAATTATGATCATGTTCAAAATATTTGTAGTTATAGAAGAGGGGGTTTTTGTTTTTGTTCAAATGCCATTTATTTCAGAGCTGCAGACAAAAAGATCTTTCTGTGAACTGGGCAAGAGGTGGTTGGATGCTGATAAGATTCAAGTTATTTAAGTAGCTACTAAGAAGAAAAGCACCCCAAGCCATAAACCTCTTTAACCATTTGTACAGTCTTACAACATTCTGTCTGGATAACAGAGTTATTTCTCCCCATAGAAGAGGCATCCATTTGTGCCAGACAGATTTCTTCACTTTCTGTTCTGTAAGAGAAGCCTTAAAACCACATATTTTCCTGATATCCACTTGACTGGTACATGGAAAAGGCAAGAAAATAAGACCTCTACTATAAAGAGGGAGAATCGCCACACGAAGGAGTGGGACAGGGAAGTGAAACAAAATAGGACAGTTTATCTGAGCAGTAATTTCATGTTCTAAAGAACAATTTAGTCAGTGATCAAGGAAGTAAAAACATCAGTTAAAAAAAAGAAATACCCTAAAATAAACTTAAAAACATAAAAACATTTTTAGTGGTTAATTCATAATGCCTTTTGTGTCATTCAGACAATCCAGTTCCCTAAGCAGCAGAGAACAATCATTCCTGAAACCACCCACCTACAAAAGGATTCTTGATACCGGTGATTTATGGAGCTGGGGCAGGAGCTGTGCCAACTCTTCACCAAGCCCATGCAGGAAACAAAACTGGAAGCATTCAAGTGTTTGTTAGCATTGCTGTGTACAGGAAGCATTTGCCAGGTTTTGAGTAGAAATAATAAAAATCTTTCTAACATAACCCTTAAATAATGTTCTATCTTTCAGAGTTCATCAGAGGCTCTCCGAACCAAAGCTTCCACTTTCCCCAAGAAGCAGAAAAACTGGAAAAAAACAGTTGTTCTTCCCTCTACCTGATCAGACTCTCACATTCTACAAACAGATTTGGAGAAACAAAACTGAGAATCTAACTGGATTTACAGCATATTACAGCTGATAGAATCAGTCTGGTTTTTGGAAGTTCACTATGAACTTCTATCAAAGTGTTTTTGACACCTCTGTCTCCCTCACAGTAAAATGAGGGAACACAATATAAGCACCACAGAACCTATGCTGTTCAGTCTCATTACCTGGGTTATGTACATTTACTTTTCTAAGTTAAAAAAAAAAAAAGAGAGAGAAAAAACCCACATAATTATTTTTTAAAGCAGAACTGTGCTTCTGGTCACGTCTCTTGCTTAACTAACTACTCTGAACTGACAACACATCTCTCAAACAAAATCCATTTAGTACTGCTAAAAGTAACAGCATTGACAGGATTTTTCCTGAAATTTCTCAATCTTCACTTACATTTCCATCACTTCCAGAGCACGCCATCACCAAGAGAGTGTTACAACATAAATCTGAGAGGCTGGATAGAAGGAAAGAAGGGAGGAAATTTTTCAGGTGAAGAGATCACTTTTGGGACAGGGAAAGATAAGAGGTCAACAGCCAATTTTACTGACTAGATATGGAGCTGTCAACATATCCTTGTAGTCCTGATTAAAAATTAAAAGCAGCATGAAGATAGAAGGTTATGTAAAACAAGTTGGGTAGCTCAAATGATGAAGGAATCTTAAAAGGAACAAAAAGGAGAAAATTAGAAATAAAACACAAGTCTAGCTTGTGAAATTCTGTTAGCATTTGGGTTTGAAACCCTAGAATCGTATCAGATTTTTTCTTGTTTCCTGGCATTCTGGAATCAATCCAAAGAGTCTGTTTGTACTTATACAATTATGGCAAGTATAATATAAACAAGAAGAAAACGGTTTTAGACATCTTTATTAATGTTTAACAACACAAGGCAAAAGTCATCTCTGAAAACACATCAAGAATCCAGGATTCCAGCTGCAAGACTCAGAGCACGATAATATTATGCTACACAATGCTGATACAAAAAGTGTATCAAAATATTGACTTTATAAAAGTAACATTCAAAATTATTTAATTTAAAAATCATGACTATGGAGAAGAGCAGGAGCAGTAAAGTTATTTCAGGTTACCCTAGAGACAACAAGTGGGATAATACCATAAAAAGCAATTCTCTCTGTCCCTGTTATTTTACCACAAGTATTTAAGAATATTAAATGTACCTTGTTCCACAGAATAAAATGACCAAAGGCTGTGGCTGAGGCAAGTACACGAATAAGGAAGATACAAAACAGGGATTAGAAGTCAGGCACAAACGCAAGTATTTTCTTCAACTAAAAGCACTACTGGCACAGACCTCAAGCCACACGTTCGTATTTATTTCTGCAACTCACAGATCTTGAGTTTATGACTTCTAGCTTACTCCTGTTCAGCACACAGTGTGCTAAAAGATCTGTATCTATAACAAAAGGCAACTCAAGTCACCACATACGTATTTTGACATTTTTCAAAGTCATCCAGGATTTGACACATCAAATAGAGTTCAACTTGTTTCTCTTTAAGTCCTAAAGTTCACAAGTGCTACCATGGCTACATATTTTGAAACATGCATCTGACTATCAGTTTTCTAAAAATAGAGGGTTATAAATTTAGCATTTTACTCGATAACCACAGAAGCAGCGGGACGGACGTTTGATATTTAGGAAGAGGGGAGGAGGGAGACATTAAAGTCATCCACCAGAGAGCCCAATTTCCGAAAGTCCAATGGAAACGGCTCACTACATAGGTATGTACTTAAGCAGCACCATCTGAACAATTATTTTTAGAATGTACCAAGACTGCAATGCATTCCAGCATAACAAGAAATCACAACTGCCATGAAGTGGTAGCCGCAGGGCTACATTAAGACTGTTAAACAATTTAAATATGCTGGGGAACTTAATGAAGTTCTAGGCATTAGTTTAAAAAACAGTGTTTCATAGTAACTGATTTAAGAAATAAATTGGATTCAAGCACAAGTCTCTGACTAGTTCACTCCAGCTGCCAGAAGCAGAAAACAGGAAAATAAAAGTGTTTGTTACCTATTGCCAGAGGGTCCAGTTCACCCTCATGCCACCCTTTCTCAGAATCTGAGTGAAGCTTTTCCTTTTCCTAATCCGAACATGAAAAGTCAGTCCTCTTTTCCAAAAGCAATTTCCTACACTGAGGATGGAAGTGCATGGGCATGCATGTGCAATGTTTACTATTGCCAGACATAAGGTTTTTATTTCACAGCTCATGCAGCCTAATTAAGGTTGACTGTAGAATCCCTTCGGGGGGCAAGGGTGGGGGACAAAAAACTTCTGCTTTCTAACAAGTAACTTCTCCCTCTTGAAGAAAAATCTAAACTTTCTCACTTTTGTGGCCCTCAACGCCTGCAGCATATCTTTTTTTCTACTCAAAACCATAAGGAACCCCAAAGATGCAATGCTTTCCACATTGCCATTCTGACTCTGAGTGCCTTGTTAAAAAAGAAATCCTACAAATAGGGGGTTATATTCATAGGTAAGTGTTATATTCATTTCATAATCTCCTTTGTATAAAATCCAAAGCCCCAAAGAACCCTGATTGACCATGTCACTGGGTACCTCCTCTGCGGGGGATGGCCAGTCGTGTTCACGCTGTTAGAACGGTAAACTCTTAAACCCAGATTCATTCACTTGATCTTCAGGTGACCAGATATCAAGTTTGGGCTTGATAGAAATAATCTTTATAACATTATAACAAAAGGACCATAGGGAAGACAAAAATTCCCTAGAGATTAGTGCATTAGAAGTAATTTTCTGTCTATGCCTCCATTCCTATAGTAGTTCAAAGGCTCTCTCTGTGTGATGGAAAAAGAAGTCATTTCTTTCCCAATCCCATTTCTGTCAGGAGATCCTGCTTAAGGAAGGCCAAGATCCAAACCCAGTCATCTTCCAGCAACATAAATCGTTCTCAAGATCTTCTGCTGAAGGCTTGTGATGCAGTATAAAGGTTAGAAGGTGTCCTGAAGCAATTTGGAGGGAATGAAGAAGGAGAGAAGAGTCACAAGATGCACCAAAGCAATAATGCACTTATCATAGTTCCAAATGACTTGACTCACTATAAAAGAGGAACAGGTAAAATCTCCTTAGAGTTTCATTGCTAGCTCTCAGGTGAAAGGAAATTTAGGATAAACTTCATATGTCAGCAGTGGCATAGCTAGAGAAAGAGAGGTCTAACTTTGGGCTTCTGCAGGTTGCAAGTAAGAGGCTGTTGCTCTATACAGCATGAAGCGAGGAAAGCAGAGTTTACCTGAGCTGATTCTATACGTATCACTGGCTGGGACTTGGGAATTGCCAATTGTGCAGGTTAGTGGCACATCCTGCTATCAGAGCATCCCAGGCTACCTCCTTCACATGGACAAGGAATGGGACTTGACAAACCCAGCAGCCAGACTCCTCTGCAAGAACATACTTAAACATTTGAAATTGGGAACCTGCTCTGTGCTGGGAACAAACAGACCTTTCAAACCATTTGATAGCTTATGTTTCCCTGGTTATCCAAAACTACCACTGCTGGAGAGTGAGGAGAGAATGAAAACCATAGGGCTATGGGCCACACACATCACACCAGTCTTTACCTAGGCCCTTAGCCATCAGATTCTGTGCTTATTCAACTTCCCTTTCAGAAAAGGTTCAGAGAAAGAACATCATCCTTCAGAGAAGCAAAGGCAAATATAACCCCATGAATGGGAAACAGAGGTACAAAAATATTATTTTCAAGTACCCAGCACATTTTCTCTCTCTCCCACCCCTCTCCCTCTTCAAGTTGCTCATACTCTCTCCCTCTCTCAGCCTGAAGCAGTGGCAGACAACAAGAACAAAAAAAAAAAAAAAAGCATAAAGAAACAGCACAAAGTCCATCCTTCACATGTGAGTGGATGGCAGTTCAAAGGGGCCCTACCTACCTGCAGCCCTGTTGTTTGCTTCAAGAACTCTGCTTGCCCAAGGAAAAAGAGACGAGCAAATCCTGGGAGCAGATCCTTCCCCAAAGGAAGTTTCTTTCTGAGTCTGCAACCTGGAGCTTTTTGCTTGAGACAATCCTCAGAGTGGATTCTTTCTTCAACCTTTCACATTGGTTCTTTACTTTTGTGGGCAGCTGGAAAAAGAAGGAAGCTGTAGGCTGAGGCAGGGGCTCCAAACTTCCAGGATAGGGAGGCACAAAGACTGGAGGGGAAGGAAAAGTGCTAGTTGGTAACTTCTTGAATAATGATCTGCATTCCCTCATTTTCTGCCACATAGAGACATACACATAGAGTCACTGTAATAGGGGAGGATGAGAAGAGATGAATACTAGACATGCAGGTTTTTTCATGCTCTGATGCCAAAAAAACCCAAAGTTTTGGACTGTGAACTTTCAAGACACTTATGATATCTGTAGTAGATGAGACCCATCATAAGGTGTTTGTCCAGAAAGTTCTTTCTCAGTCTGTTTCAAGTAGATGTAGGTGAGAAAAAAATATGGTCTCATTTCCAGAAGAAAAAATTCATAATCTCCTTTGTCCAATTTTTAATCAAGAAAATTAAAAATGGTATTTACTGTAATGCAGTGAACATCTCCCCATGATCCTAGACAGCAAGGCAACTTAAAAATAAGTGATCATACTTACCTGAAGGGTTTCCTTTTCACTGACTTCCTAACCCCATCCCCAACTTCTCTGTAGAGGCCTAAATCCAATTTCAAGTCTTCTACTCTACTGGCAAAACCAGATCAAACACAGTGACAGCAGTTTCAGCATCCTGTCACAGTCTCCTAGTTGATACAAGGCACAGGCATGTTAGCTGGGCAAGTTAGGAATCTACACACATTCCTCAATCAAGTTTTTGGATTTCTGTAATATTCCTCCTTTATCCTGGGGATCCTGACCTCCTAGAATTAGCTTTTATGAGTTTGATAACAACAAAAAACAATGCTTGAGAAAGCAGTTTCCTTCAGTAATCCTGAAAGCTGATAGGTGAATTTTCATCAGTTGCATGGAAGAAAAGTCACAGGAAAAAATGTATGGATACGCTTAGCCTCTCAGGTACAATATTTACCAGGCTTTTAGCCACTGCTAGTATCTTTTGCACAACAGCAGCAATGCCTACAGTTTGCAGAGAAGACAGCTGCTGAGCTACGTGCCGCAGAAGAGGCACAATCATTTTATCTGCAATGCTCCTTATTGCTTTCAACAAGATCCCAAGTATCAAGTATGCTTAACTATCACCAGGAGACCAAGGAGATGTGCTACTTATTTGCCCTTTCTGTTTGATGTAATTTCACTTGATTCACCTTTGGGCAATATTGGTATTTTTTTTTTCCTCCTATCTTTCAGAATAGACACTGGTCAAAACATCATTACAAAGTCCAGTATTTGCAATGTTCTTCATTTTAAGTTTGTTGCCCCACACCTACCCCCAGAGAAACTTCCCTTTATTCTGCTCCAAATAATCCAAGGTGGAAAAAACGGATTTGATCATTGAAGTCTCCACGATGACTTACTATATTTTCCTGTCTTGGGACAGAAGAAAGGAAGAGGGAAAGGAACTCATTAAGTTGCTTCCAAAGAAACTTCTTCGCTTGTCCAATGCAAAGACACTTTGCTTCTTGATTCCTCTGAGGACACTGAATACACATCATAGTGTTTCAATTTAATGTAAACATTTCTGCTCTAAATAGCACCATGATTTTATAGAAATTTGAGCATGACTTTTTTCAAGCAGCTTCATGCCTCCTGCCCAGGTATTTTCATTTCAATAACACAAAGTAAGAGGAATTGCTACTCCTTTCAATTTGGCAAAGCGTCGCCTTTTTACTAAAGATCAACTTTTAGAAGGTTAGAGAGCCAAGTTCAATCTTCCGGACACACGTCCATCCTTTTGTTGAAGATGGTCTGTTCGGATCAGAAAGAATAATATCTGGCTAATGACATTTACATGTGTATTTGCCAACAGAGGTCTCTAAAATAATGCTGATATTCTTCCAGCAAGGCAGAACATGCAAGATAAAAATGAAAGGAGGAAAGTAAAAAATAATAGGAGATGTTCAAGGAAATGATTTAGGAAAGAATTTCTACTGCTGTTTGCTTGCTGGCTAGAAAAATCATCCTGAAAAGATAAATAATAATCTAAAGCATGCTTCTTCTTGGATTCTCTCGGAAATACTCTTCTCTTTCTTACTAGATAACTTGCAAATACCTTGACTCTCAGCATCTCTTCAAGGTGTTGATACATCTTATCCACAAATAGACTTCACATAACTACAGTGCCACACAGAGCATTATAGACTTAACTTCAGGCGACTTGTGCTCAAGTCTGAAAACTATTACACGTTGACATTCTTCTCCAGCTCTAAGCAATAGGACACAGCAGAGCCAGGCAAACCAGGTGAAGCAGCAAGAACCAGCTTCTTGTAGGTTCCTTTCAAATACTAACCTGGCCGGGCCTTTCTCTGACAAAAAGAAGAGGCTCCCTTTGAGACAGCTTTTATCACCAGGAAAACATCCTTATTCACTGGAAAGAGAGAGACTGCACACCACCTTTGCTATAAACCCTTGCAGGAAATAGAGAATTCCCACCTATTCAGGTTGGGAAAACAATATTGGTTGCTTTTACTGGACTCAAGTAGTAGTTTAGTAGGAGAGACAAAGATCCAAGATAATCAAGATCTTGTGAGGACTTTCTCCATCACCATTTCCTTAAGGAAATGGATTGGCAAGAGAGCTGTTCTGGAAGATCATTTTGACACATGCTGTTAGGAATAATTAGTTTATAAATCTCCATTTCCTTACATCAAGATCAGAGTATCTCCTCTTTTCCAAGAAAAGCAGAGCCCTTCATTTTCAATTTTTATCTTTTCATCCATCTTTCTTCCTTTGTACAGACTTGCCCTGAACTCTAAAGAATGAGCAAAGCCTGTGATTTTTGTGTTCTAGCTATCAAAACCACTAGCTTGGCAGATTCCTATACGTGTTTATGCAGCTCTGGCTGAAACAATTCCATCTCTCTGTTTTTTGAGAGGAGAAATGCTAATAAGTGCTTCCTCTGCTCTTCTAAAGTGAATAATAGGAAAGAAATCTCAAATGATGATCCAAACTACCTGAATCCCTCTTATAGGAGTTTCAGGGGCAATCTTTTCTTGCCTTGCATCAAACAGCAGAAGGGAGGCACGTTGCTGCAGTGGGATGCCAGACCAGCTGTAGAAGTTGAGCACCCAGCAGCTCCTCTGTCAGGCACCGTACAGACTCTGCTATTTTACTTCAGGTGATGCTGTGACAGGATCCTTTTTAGCTGGAGCAGGTAGAAGTTCTGGATGGGATGCCACAAGAACGACACACGCAGATCCTCTGGTGAGGACAAGTTCAGGAGAGCCGCGGAGAGCTCGGCTTATGAGGCACACAAGAGGTGGCCAAGAAACTTATAATAAACATTCTGATCTTCTCTGCATGAAGAAAGGAATCCCAGTAGTGTCTTTTCCACAGTACACTGACTGTTGATAGGTGGCTCTGGGAAGAGAGCTCTCTTTAGCTTTTTCCATGCTCTCTGCATGGCAGGTATCACTGCCACTCAATAATTCAAGAGAGAGTGAAGAGTGATCCCCGTTTTTCTGCATCACTGTGGTTTTGCTCAATAGCCATCAAAGAAAAGTTTAAACATTTGTGAGTAAATCCTGTGGAAGACCATCTGCAAAAATAAGCAAAACACTGAATCCAAGTATTTGCTAAGTGCTGTAGAGTATAGCAGCATTATTTTTTAACTTGCTATAGCACTGAAGAATATGGTAGCCTGTGTAACACTACTGCAGGGTCTCAGTGACAGAATACAGGGGAAAAAAGGAAACTCTTCCCATATGACTCAAGGTCTCTGCAACTCGATTCTTTCTTAGCCCTCAGACTGAAATTTTAAAGCATCATGCAGTTATTTTAGTTTTAAAATGCTATGGGTCATACGGAGCATCTATAGCTGCTAAAAGAGCACTTGTTCTAGCTGGAGCAGCTGTTGTCCCGTTGCCAGTCATTGATTTAGTCCTACCTCTCATAATATGTGCAGGCTGAAAACTCCCTGTACGATCTCTGCACCAGCACCAGGTTGAATTCAAAATAAATACTACTAAAATGTGTACTAAATACTAAAATACTACTAAAATTAGCACCAATACAACATGCACCTTCAGGTATGCCGATACCTGAACATGTAAGGCTGATGGCTTGCATTCTAGAAGCTACTGACCCTGTTTAGCAAAGATTAAGGAAAAAAATCCCTCAAATTCCAGATTTGAGGGTGGGAAGGCAAAGGGGATGCAAGGGAAGTGGGGGTGGTAAAGGAGCGGCCACTGAACACTGCAACACCTACAAAAGAAAATAACCTCGAGAAGAGGAAGCAAAACAACTGATCAAAAGTGTTGATCTTAATAGATCAAGTGTCATGCAACCCATCCCTGAAAGAAGTTGACTTCACAAACAACTCTTAGCTGTGCTGGAGAACTACCAAATGCTTTAAAACTCACTCTGAAATTCAGAAAGTCAAGATTCCTGATTCCTGTCCTGTTTTTTTTTTTTTTTTTTTGCTCTTTTCTCTTGGCTCAACTTCTTTAAGACCCACTACACACCAATATAAGCCATGATGTTGTCCAGATTATCAAAGAAAGAGTCAAACGACACCTACAAGACTGTGCAAGTATCAAAACCTGAAGGACCCTTATTCCCAGTTAAGTAACAGACCAAAACAAACGCTCTGGGCTTTTCCAAACTAGGCATGACAGAAGATTCCAAATCTGTGCAGAGGTGTCACAGCAATGTGCATTTGAGAAATATTTTAGTATCTCTTGGTATTAAGAGAACAGAGACAAGCAGGAAAACACCAGGGAAATAATTAGAACCAATGGGTAGCTATAATAAATAGCATCCTGCAAAAATAGTTCCCATTATTAGATGAAGCTTTATAACCTCGAATTTTAATGAAACTGCTACTTGTTTAACAGAATGTCATAAGGTTTTTTTTTTTTTTTAATTTTTTTTTATTTACAACCAAGTTGTAAGAAAATTTAAAATGCTTATTATGTGGTTTTTGCTTTTCAGCTTTGTATGTCAAGTACAGTGGAAAGCAAACCCTTTACAGACTAGTTTAAAAGCATTTTTAAAAAAATTAGATTAATAGACTTTATAAGCACTAAAATTCTCTTGCAAAGAAATATTGAAAAATAATAATTGAGAAATGATTCCAAGACTGCTCAGCAGCCACACCAGACTGGGTGCCTGCATTTTTTTCAAACTCAACTGTCAGGTGAAAACATCTCTACAAGTTTTCTCTTTTGGGAAGGAGGGTCTTGCTTTTCTCCTTCATGGCTCTCTTTTGGTGACTAGGATCTCTGGAGAACTCAAATACAGCAAAACCATCCCTTTCATACAAATATTTCCTTAAATGTATATTTAATATGGTCATGAAGTTACATGAATGCACAAAAAAAAGAAAGGTCAAACAAAATTTGTCTTTTCAGAGTCCTCAGTTTAAAAGTGTTCTACTTTGAAGAGTACTCAAAGCATGTACCTCAGAATTCAGCATTTCAGCATGGTAATTTTCATAGCCAATAATTCCCTAATTTTTAGATAAAAGGGACCTTCCAGCACTCAATCTCACACTCTTAGTCTGTAATCTGACCTACAGTCTTGATTCTTTCCTCATTTTCTGCAGCAGTGAAAGCTCTACAGACCAAACTGGTCTCCTCTCCCCAGTAATTCACTCTTACTGCTGGGGCACAAACTGATGTTAAGTGCCTTTGTCAGCTATGTTACCTCTCTTGTATAGTTGACACTACGCTGATGGCTTTAGATAACTAATTAAATATTTTCTGAAGTTTTCCTGACTTAATCCCTTCCCTTACACAGCACCCAGATTCATCTATACTTCAATATAAAATATAAATTGTCTAATTCCCTCCAAATGTGTCTTGGAATAAGAAAACTGCAAGTTTTTATAGTAAAACGCACACGTCAGCTGAGGCAGAGACCATTTCAAAAACACGGCTTGCTCCTCTCAAGTTGAGCTGCTTATAGCAAGTTGCTATTTTCCATGCAAGCGCCTTCACCTACCTGCTTTGATCAGCCAGAACTCGCAGCTTTTGCACTAGACACAATTAACTTTGACAGTGCCTCTTCACAGGCACCACTGCAATGTTTGACTGGCAGTCTGTATCTGTTGAAATACCAGCACTTATTTCAGCTTGCTTGCAAAAAAAACAAAGTCAAGTCATATATAACAGCAAAAGTAAAACAGAAGAACAGACATGGAGATCTACTTCAAGTCTAGACTTACTGGTTTCACAAAATTATACAGAACAGAAAAAAAAACTTCCCTAAACAGCTGTACCAAAATAGAAGCTTAACCCACTTATGGATGCTTGGCATAGAGTTTAAAAAAAAAAACACACACTTAGTCTCACAGGACCCTCCTTCCCTCTGAGTCAAGATTTTAATCAACAAAAAATTATCACAGTCCATGGCAGATAAAAAGAGCTTTTCACACACTCCTCTCCCAATATTCAAGCAACCATCAAGAGTCCTTCTGATCATAACAGACCATCAGAACTCTCACTGAGAACTCTCACCTATATAGCTACTATATACCACAAACATGCTTTATTTTGAGTTTGACAGCCACTTGCAATGGGAGATGCTCTAAGCTTAACATTTTGTAGTATGAAAATAGTTAGGTGACTGACCTAATTACAAACTTTCTGTTCAAAAAATAAAAAAAAACAATTTTGAGGAAGCACCTTTATTTAATATGCCTCTGACACCAAGCTCTTAAGAGCAGCCCTCCTATAAAAGGGCAGCAAGCCTCCATTCACTCCATCACGTTTAAGGGAAGACTCTAAAAATAGTTTGCACTAATTTGCACTGAAAGGTCGGCATTTAATCTGTCAGATTTTAGCTGTATGCTATATACAAGCTACTGTACTTTCTGCTTGATGGCTCCTTAAGTACCAAAGGAAAATAGAAGTCAATCTCACAAGCAATTGTTACTATCATTTCTTCATGCAGAAAAATTTACATAGAAAATTCCATTTTTATATAGTCTTAGTCTCTATCTCAGTTTATCAAAAAAAATAAAGCATGGTGCACATGACAAAGTTTGGCACTGGCTACTTAAAGGAAACCACAATGCTGATACCTAATAAAATGTGTATATTCAAAATCCACTCTATACATTGTAAAGCTAAACAATGTTATACTATATAGAATTCAATGGAGAACTATTTTTATTTTATAAACTAGTTATTTTTCCTAATAGCTGCTTCCAAGTTTTAAATAATTCTTAATCCTAGTTTAACATTTATACAGCAGAAAATCTCTTAAACATTGTGTCAACTAAAGTTTAATAACTACTTTTTCTTCCTCCCTTTTTAGGTAGGAAAACATTATATTCAGTAATTTTCAATGCAAATAGTTTTACATATGAACATCACTTTTATATTCTTCTGTTTCTTATTTTTACTGTAGACCTTAGCCCAACAGAAAAAATTCTTCAAACAGAACTGCCGCCTTCATGCTTCAAGAGGTAGCTCCCAGTATTTTCTTATCACCAAAATAAAGTAAAAAGTCATTTTCATACTTGCTGAAATTTCTTACAACCACACATTCAAAATTTTCCAAATTAGATGTTATCAGGATAAATGGGGACGAGAATGCCCAGGTGCTTACACTTCTGCTGCTGTGAACCACTTGGAAACAGTACGCAAATAAGAGGCTCTCATCACAACAGCTTTGAGCATCACCCATGTTGGCAGATAACTGTCAAAAAGAGCCAAAAATTTAACCATGACAACCTTAGCTGTTAACAAAGTGCATCATTAACTGAACAGGCAGAACATCTGTTTTTAACTTTGGTAAAATACTATCATAGATTAAGAGAATATAAAACATATGATGAATCTTAAACTAACTGCAATTTAATAAATTGATAAAATAACATTAAAGTGTAAACATTTTAAAGAACAGTGAACCCCTTAAAACTCTTCCCTCTTCCTCACCACTCATTCTACAACAAAATTGGTTATTCTGAGTAGTCTCCTAACTATTAATGGAAAGTCTATTTATTTAGCAGCTGGCATCAGTTAAGTTTCAACCATCCAACAACCCTGTTCTTCATCTATCATAAAACAGGTATGAAGAACTTTTGCCACATGCTGATTTGGAGCATGAATACACTGTATAGACTAAACTTAGCCCAGGTTTGAAAGGATGACACTAAGATTTCAGAATAACCCATTTCCTCATTGGTTAGTCATAAAGCAAAACTCAATGGGAGAAACCTGAGTTAGCACAAGATCACAGAAATTCACACACACTAACAATACACTTTGGAATTGTAGCTAACATTAAATAAAAAAATAAATAAAAAAAGCTAAGGAAAATAAGTCTCATAACTATCATAACTACAAATTTTAGAATTCCATAACCTTTCACATTACTAGTTTTTATGCTTAAATAGTTCAAAGCAATAATTCACTCAAGACTCCGTAAGACTGGTGCCCGTTACATAGTTCTATCTTAATTTTTGACGTGGTCTCCCAAGAAAAGACAAAACTTCTGCGTCATCATTCCTACAGAACAACTTTTCAAGCCATCATTCAATTAAAATTGAGCTCACACTGCAGACAGCTCCACTATAAAAGGAGGATTTCATGGAAACTGATGACCGAATAGACAAGCAAGGCCCTCTCAGTGCCTCCATGGATACGTGGGGAGGAATATCTAGGAGAATCACAACACTATGCAGACAATCAACCACTCCAGATAGCACAGCCCAGACTGATCCAGTAGCAATAGTGTCTTGCACACAGCCAGCGAGCCAAAAGGCACACATAATAGAGAGGGAAATCACAGTGCAGAAGGAAGAGCAAAGAGATGATAGAAAAAAATAAATTTGGAAAAGTAGGTAAGGAAAAGGCTGCAAAACACCATGACAATAGGAAAGAGCCTGGGATTACCAAAGTGCCAGAGCAGAAGTGGCCTGAGAGTCTACCTTTGGTAGCTCTAATTCTCCAGGAACACACAGTTTCTCCAATAATGAGCAAAAGGAGACAGGGAAAAAACACAGATACTCAAAAAACTATAAACTTGCTACATCTCACACTCTCCCTTTTGACTCTTGCAGCACTGAATTTCATCAGTTTTGAAGCTGTTTGAAGGACTGGAGTTCCTGTTATGAACGTAATACTTGGACGTGAATGTTTAGCCTGTGTGTTGCATCAGTCAGACTATTAAGTAAAATCCAGCTTTTCCTTCATGACTCGCTGCAAGTCTGATGCCTCTTCTGCCATTCAAACACAGTTTGTTCAACTTTCCCTTACTTGTCAAGTGTTTAAGAGCCATCCTAATCTCATATAGCAGTGTCTACTAGTGAAAACATTTATTAAAAGTAAAGATGATTATGCATGACAAGTCAGCTGCTCTTATTAAATTTTTCCTTTTGAATAAGATGCACAGTTGGCAAAACATTTATTATTACTTGCATTCTACTACTTGGGATTGCATGAATGACAGCATCCAGAAGCCTGGCACCATGCTACAAAGAAAAGACAGTACAAAAGCTATCACAGGAACCAAACTCTGAAAACAAAGCTCTAACACAGAAATAAATAGTGAGTATAGACAAACAAAAGCAGCATGACAACTTAAAAAATAGTAACTAGATTATCAAGGTTTAAATAAGCAAAGCAGAGAACTCAAAAATGGCTTCCAATCTTCAAAAGTTATAATCGTCTTATTTGTGCTGGATTTCAAAGAGCTACCTCCATCTATTTTGTCAGATTTTTAATATAGTTTTAATCTGAAATTTGAATGTGCATCACGTTTATGGGTGCTCGGTGCACTCATCAGCACTTAACAAATCTGGGAATTAACTATTGGGGGGGGGGGGGGGGGGGGGAAGGGCTTTTCCAGGCACATTCTGTAACAGATAAAATGGTTCTCTCCATCCCCTTTAATTGCATGTTCTTGTAGAAAAACACATGAAGCTATGCATTTCTAAGCACCCATCACTTTAAGCATCCCAACCCTTTAGCCAACAAGCAGCAAGGGTGAACGCTTTGCGTCCTCCAAATGCAGTTGGTTTGCAGTGCCCAGTCTGAAGTGTGCTTGGCTCAGCTGCAGGGACACTCTTCCTTTGAGACCACCAACACGACCAAGCCTTAGAAAAATATGAAACAAGGCTACTCCTGCTAGAATAAATACCATCCAAGAGACAAAAATGAAATAAAGAATTCACTAGAAACAAGAAGAGTTTTATAAAAACACAAAGATACAACAGAGCAGATTAATCAAAAGTACAAATAAAAAAAAATTTGAAAATGCTTCTGCACAATGCTTAGGGCAAGTGGACCAAATTCCTTTACTATATCTTTGGTTTATCTAACATAGATCGAAGTTCAAAATATTTCTGCAGGAAATCATAACCACATTTATATCAGCATGAGTGACAGGCAGTGCATATACTCTCAGGAAGAATTCAACACACCTTGGCTAAAAAGCTTAGCTGAAACAGAAAATTCATCAGCCACCTCAACCTAAGATTTCTGCCAAAATGCAGAAGAATTTTATCTTTAAGCAGGCTGCTGCATATAAAAGAGGTTTTACAGTTTTCAGAGAGTTTATATCTCAGAATTGTAAAATCTGTTTTGTTTGGTAATTTAATTCAATTGGAAGACTGCAATAATCCCCCATTTATCTTCTACACTGACTTCAGCCATAGACTTGCTTTCATTTTAAGCATGGTACATTCACATGACATTTGGAATATTTGGAATACCAGCCACAACAGTGATAAGCCTAAACTTGGTTTCCAATGATCCACCTTTAAGATTTATGATCTGTGAAACTCTTGCTGTCACGGTGATATAATCAGACTCCAAAATAGAAGGCCTGGCAAGGTGAAGACAATTGCAGATATCAGCTTTCTACTACTGCTTTTTATAATTTAACGTCCTGGACTTTTCAAACAAAAGTTTAACAGAAGTTCACAAAAAAGTCACCATCAGGTCTTGGAAAAAGGATACAGAGTTGTCAGTTCTTCCACCTTTGCTCTGACTTGTGCTATCTGCCAAAGCCATTTAGACAAGTTTAACAAACAGGAAAAGAAATGCTTGGCATCAATCTGAAGAAGGATTTGATTGAAAATGCTTGGTATGGATATGAACAAGGATTTGATAACATATTCCACTTTCTTGGCTCCAGTATACTCACTCCAGTCTGTTCCCTGGCCAAAGTAAAACCACACAAAAAAAGCTAACAAGCTCTTAACTGCTGGTACAACCAGTGGCTAAGCGTATGTTTTCACTGCATCATCCAGTTATTTAACAAATTAACACACACACACACTCCCAATGATTTGAACTCAAGGCAGGTTCACTGGACTGGAAATCCCAAGACAGAAGACACCAGAAAGAGAAAAACAATCTGGCTAAAGGGATACAAAGGATCAGGCAGACAGGCATTAGTTACAGAAGATAAGAAGCAATAGGTGTTTTATGGTCTTTCAAGATTTTTTTTTTTTTTTTTTTTTTAAACACTAAGCTAGGTGTTCTTTTTCAGTTAAACTGAAGTGACAGAAATCAAATATTCACCCTATTAATGCTTAAGTTACCAAATTGCACATAAATGCCAAAGCTTGCTAAACCTTGCTGTTTTTAGGTAGAATTTGCAATCAAATGCAGTATCAGATTGTAATAAACTAAATATGGCCAGTAATCAGAGGCAGAACTGCAGTGGATGGACCCCACTTTTCTTCCTTTCCTCTCCCAAAAGGTTGTCCCATTTGAAGTTTCCAGTAAAGCGAACAAGTGGGGAAAGGAGCAGGGAGAAAAGGCAGGCAGAGAAAGGTACCACATAGCTTTATGAAGCAGCAAGTTGTTGTTGAAATGCGATGGAAATTTACAGCAACAGCGAAATCAATTTCCTTGAAAATGCTTTTGAGGGGAAGAACTAAACCTGTAGGTGTGCACCAGGAGATTAATTCCTGGTATAATTCAAGTTACACTAGAAATTCCTGGTATAAATCAAGTTATACCAGAGAGGGGAAAAAAATAATAATAATTAACTGTAAGCTTAAAGACAGTAATACAAGTCATGTTTTCAGTCTACATATCAACCTAAGACATGCAAGATTTTCATTTTGGTTCTGAAATGGAGAACAAATATGACCACTGTTTTAGTGAAGCACTGCATTCAGTTCCTATCTTAACATTACAGATCTCAAATTCATTTTCATTTCTTTTTAAAAATTGCTGAATGAGTAATCACATTTTCTTGCCATATCAAGTAAAGCACTTTTGTAAATAATTCTTCTAAAAGGTACCCAATTTTAATAAAGGGAGTCTTAAGGATATTTCAGCATACCAATCCCTGAGTCTAATGCAACCAAGGCAAAGGAACTAATGGATTTCCCCCTTTCTCCTCCTGCCTGTTTTTCAAAGGTGAGGAACAATGGGACTTCATCACAGGAAACAGCAGCTGCATTTAAGAGACTTGCCTTTTTTTTTTTTTTTTTTTGAAAAACAGGCTTTCATATTGCAGGGACTACAATGCTTTCATTAAAACATATGGTACTACAAGACCATTTGTACAAGTAATTCTATATTCAAAATATCATTCTGATATCTCACTATCAAAGTGAGAAACTTTATTTCATGCATCACGAGCAGTTTTTTCCCCGATACAGAGGAAGTCCTTCTCTCATCTCAACCGATGGGGAGAGTCTATTACTGATTCATAAATAGAAATCCATATACAGTAAAGCCAGGGCGTCACATCACACAGGCTTTGTTAAGCCCTGTATCTTAAAAGGTTGCTTCAAATGTGTGTCCAAAAGTGAATAATGAGGGTAAATTCTTATGCGGTTGATACAATTCTGAAACTGAGCATGAAATGCTGAAATGTCCTGTCCCAGTGCTCCCTTTTATTTTTTTTAATCATGATGACAATTTTGCAACTGGAAAGCCAAGAGGGCTACAGAAAGCACCTGGATTCTCTTTCATCTATCTGTGAGTTAACCCAGACAGTACGGAAGAATATGAAAAAGAAAAGGTGAACACAACCTTCAAAGAAACATTTCCAGAAGGAGCAAAGATAGCAAGTAATATTCAGGGATGCTATTTTTTATTGACTTCAAGGGAATTTCATCTGGATGCTTTGGGATACAACTGTGTTTGAAGACAGTACATGGCAAGACTACTAAATAAAGTAAAAGAGAAAAAGTAAATAATGCAGCACACCTCTTGAAGCAAGAATACAAGCCTAGGAAATACGAAAAAAAAAAGTGCTGGATTTTTAATTAGCATTAACTCAAATACGTAAGCAAAATTAAAGGGTTTGTAGAGCCACAGAAGATTAAATAGCTCCTCCCTCGTTGTTAAGTAAACATTTCTCATCACTTGAGACTCTAACACAGTGATTTATGTAAACTGGGACAAGACTTTGAGCATGAGTGCATCATAGTTGAAATCTGCAGTATATACAACAAGAAAAGTTTTAAAACAAAGACTTTCTTTTAATCCTATGAAGTTAATTTTAATTTTCACAAACTAACAGTCACATTAACATCACCAAAAAGCACTATATTGCGAACAGTGGAAGAGCTGTAACATGACTTGCATGAATAATCACACTGACTTCAGCACAAGCCCTTTAAGTACGTGAGCTTAATGCAGGTAGCCTAAGAGCTACATTATTAAAAATCTTAGGGACACAGAAAATTTCAGTGCTAAGAACAAAGGTGTTAATTAAGTGTAGAACAAGCAGTAATGCAAACCTTGTATACAAAAGTCAAAATGGTGAAAAAACAGAAGCCTCAAAGGGAAGCCACCTAAAAACCTATTTTGGGAGTTCATTACAAGATTTTCAGTATGTTAAATTATCTGGCATAAAAATATTCTCACCTTAAACATTATCACATGCATTAAGTATTTCAGCTACCTTAATTTATGGAAAATAAATTGAGATATGGGCTGTGAACAGCCATAGCTAGAGCTATTTTATATTCTATTGATGCTTGGAACAACTCCTTTTATCCTTATCCTTTCCTCTCCTTCTCCCTTTCCTCTCCCTAAGGTTTTTAAGTATTTCCTGTGCCACCCTTCTCCTTTCTCAGCAATTTTGGTTAATCAGAATTGAACTACCACACCAAGTAAGACCAGAGACTAAGCTAGGTCATATAAATCTCAGATGGTAATTCCAGAAAATAAGACCAAAAACATATCTGTAAAGCCTTGATAAGAGCCTGTACTACTGATAATTCTCCAAGTTCACTTATGAATTATTTTTTCAAAGCATCATTTAAGCAAAACTGTATGTAGGAAAAAAAAAAATGGTGCCCATCAGGAGACTAATATGAGTTACCATAAGGAAGATGAATAGAGAACTTTGGTTTTGACCTAAGTTAGGATAGACATATGTTCAAAAGCTCACAATGCTAGAGGAAGAGAACCAGGCTATATAATGAGTGACATAAGGGATTCAGTCTACAACATTCAAATACTCTTCTGTTTTACACTGAACTGTATGATTAACAAAGAGCCCACCCTTTTTCTTTTAGGGTGGAAAATAGGAAGGCTCGATTGCTTTTCCATCTCATGCCCCCTATAAAATCCAAACTAGCAACAGATTTGGTTCTTTTTCCTATACAGAAGCAGAGACATAGGAAGGTCCATTCCTGAATAACAACAAAGCTTAATTTGCCTCCTCCCAATATGAACCAGTAAAAGCTAGGTAAGAGATTCAGAAAACAAATGGAATCAAGCCAATATGAAACTACTGCCATTCACTATTCACTTTGCCTTCTGCTAAGAGTTTGTTTCTCAGACAAAAGCAGAAACATGCAATTAAACAGTTACAATATAAAATAATAATAATGAAGTTTTAGATAGTTAAGAAGAAATTCTGATAGAAAAAAAAATACCAAAATACAGCTATAGCAACTTTTCATCAGAGGGAAATGGACTCCAAGTCTCTTGCAGTAATAAGCATTTATCAGAATGCTTTGGCATTACACCTATCTAGATGCATTACAGCAATACAGCTGTATCACAAATCATAAACATGATCTTTTAACAAACCTTTTCCTAGATTTGTATAGGATTGCAATAATAATCAACTCTCAGCTAAAAAGTTAAGCAAAAGATTTGTTTGATCTCTCCTCCAAACTAAGCTTCTGCGCATTAAACCTCAGGTGTTGGGATTTTTTTAATTATTAAGCAGGCTTTCTATTAGAAAGCTAATTATTTAAACTGATTATATTAACCTTTAGAGGACAAATAGAGTATTAGCACAAACAGAAGAATTTAACAGCTTGTTTTGATCCCGGAATGCAGCATAAGGTCCTTTTGTGCAAGAACTGGAAAGCTTCTAATAACATAGCAGGGATCAGATGATCAGAACCAAAATAGAAAAACAGTGTTACACAAGTACCTGAATCAGGTTCCACAGTCCTCAAAAAAGTTCCTATTTTCCATGTAAAGCTCAAACAGTGCAATAGTATTTGTTGCAGTCTCATCCTGGATGAATAATACATTTTATTAATAAACGCAGTCGCAGGAATCACACTTCTGTTGTGCATTTCCACCTTTTTCTGTTTGAGAGCTTCCAGACTGCTGGGTATTGCCAGAGCTTACATTTTGAAAGAAGTCAGATACTTGAAAGAATAACAAGGTTTTAGTTGAGAGCTACATAACAAACGAGTGTTTCTATTCATCTTTGCATCAAAATACTGACATAGGAGTCACCAATTTCAATATAATTTACATAGGCAGAATTATGTACTGGACTATTCTGCCTCCCTTATCTTTTCCTGTGCTGGGTTTTCCCTTCATCCTCACTTGACACAGTCTAAAGAAAAAAAATAAAACACCAAAGTAGTACCATAGTTCTTTAATGGCAGGAGGAAGGATGCATGACATACAAATTAACTAAGCCAAAGTATTTAAATATAGAAATTTAGCAAATCTTTCATAATTTTCTTCCATTAGTCTCAGTCCCTAATTACACATACCTGATCATTTCTCAAATGTTTCTTTCAAATGCAAAATGGACACTTTCTTTCTAATCACAGAATGGTTGAGGTTGGAAGGGACCTCTAGAGATCTAGTCCAATCCCCCTGCTGCATCAGGGACACCTAGAGCACGTGGCACAGGGTGACATCCAGGCTCTTGAAGACCTCCAGAGCAGGAGACACCACAACCTCTCTGGGCAGCCTGTTCCAGGGCTCTGTCACCCTCACAGGAAAGTTCTTCCTCACATGGAACTCTCAATCTTCTCCAAACTAAACAGGCCCAGCTCGCTTAGTGTTTCCTCATACGATAGATGCTCCAGTCCCTTGATCATCTTAGTTGCTCTATATTGGACCCTAATGACTTTAACAGAGCACCTCACTTTAAATTCTCAACTTGCAGCAGTAACAACTCATGCATTCCCATAGCCTTTTAACCAATATTGCAAGCTTCATGCAAGTATTGCTGAAAAAATATCACTGGGTAACATACGCTTTTGCTGGAGATAAAAAAGAGAAGTTTGAAGCTCATCATTTTAGGGGGCTGAGGGGAAAACCAGTCAGCAATGAGGAAAATGCTTCTAAAAAAAAGACTATTTAAATTACTGACCAAGTATGGCAGCTTGAAATGAGGTTTTAAATCTGAAGCTGGACAACACTGCACTCATTAAACTCATCTGGAAGGACCAACAAAACAACCCTCCTCTTTAGCAGAATTTCTCAGAACTGCTTCTTCCTCCTTCATGCCATTCCGGATCTACAAGTCCTCTTGAATTAAGACATTACATGTCCACAGATATTCCAGAAGAGTTTTCTCCAAGCAGTTCTCAATAGTATAGACATAATTATTAAATAAAGACCATCCAATATTTCAAAATGAAATGGTAGAAGTTTTACTATTATTCTTTTCTACCATTGTTTTGAAGGTTGAAAAGCACCAGATGTAACTTTTCAAGCTAGGTCTTCTACTAAAAAAGAGCAATTCCCTGTTTTGTTTCTGGAATTTGAGTGATTTGTTTACACTTATTCCAGTATTTAGAAAGCTGTCAGTTTTCTGACTAGAGATACAGAGGTAACCACAGGATAAGTACAACATGGTATGTGCACACCCATACACAATCCTGTCAGGGCCATTCGCTGAAGGAGCCAAAACTTAAGCATTTTAAAATATCATCTTCAACTAAAGTCATAGAAAATAAATTTAGCAAAACTAAACAATCAACTAAAACATGTTTTATCTATGTACATGTGTATATACAGGACTTAAGCTACTTAATCTAGAATTTCTCTCCTCTCTGCACAAACCCTTGAGGTTTTTTTTTAATATTCTAGTATCACAATTTAAAGAGCCCATGGTTAGGAAAGGCCTGAATGAAGCATCCCTGGCAGAATCTACGCAATAATACAATGCAGATTTCGAATGCAGACCATTGTATTCCTACAATGCGGAATAGCTAAATAAATTTAGTTTTAAGAACAGCAGTCAAAGTTTAACTACAATACGCTCAGGCAGCTAAGCCTATTTTTAGTAGTACACAGCATTTTCTAATCATACATTCACAACACTTCATCAAGGCTTTGGAAAAAGGTTAGCACAAGGTACACAGGAATTCTGGATCAGGTAAAGGAGTTTACATGCCAACATGTAAACATTGCAACTTTACTGTTTTGCCAAGAACACTTTCGCTAACTGGCCCTATACATAGATTAAAATGCCACAGCTTATTATTTAATGCTTTCACTTCACTATTTTTAAGCCAAACTATTTCCTCCAATATTACCTATTGTTGCCACTCGCACAGAACAGACCAGATATCTTAACATTTTCTAAATAATAAATGCAAAGTACTTTTTTGCCTTTATTAATTGGGATTTAAAATACATAATATATATATAATATATATTTATATATATAAAAAAATATAATATATATATGTACACACACACACACATAAATACATATATAAGGGTCTTTTTACAGGTCTTTCTGCATTTCTAAACTTATTATTCATTTTACCACCAACTTGTGACATAATACATTTTTGTTTGTATAACTACCTCCTCCTCCCCTCAAAATAAATAAATAAATCACTCCTCTTTAAAGCCTTATCTTCCTTCTCTGAAGGCCAAGTACACCTCCTGAAAACTCCACAAACTCCTCCAGCTTCTAGGCCATGATTCCTGGAATGGGGTGCTATAAATCAAATACGATAGGAATATTTATCTGATAGCCACAAACAAAGAAAATAGATATGATAGTTAGGAGTTTTCTTAACCTAGGCTTTAACTGAAGTCTTTCCTACAATACTCTTTAGGAAGCATATGAACATCTTTTCCAAACACAAATCCATTAAGCAAAACATGCTTCTCCACAGGATGACTGGACAAGGTATGTATGCACATTGTACTTAACTGCATAAATAGTCTATTGTCAGAGAGGTAAAAGCAGAAATACAACACAATGAAAATAACACTATTTTCAATATATCAAACTAGACACCCTAAATAAAAATCACGAAAGAACTAAAGAGATTACTACTAAATTCTGAAGTGCATTTTTCAGGACTTCCGAATTTCTAGAATAGCTGACTTATCAGATGCTCAGCAGATCTGCAAATGTGTTACAGGTCACTAAAACCTAAAGGAAATAAGTAGCTGAAAGCCAAATTTTTCCTCAGCATTATGCACTAGAATAAGGCATAACATGAAAACAACAACTTCGATTTTTTTTTTTCTATGTGTAAATGGACAAAAAAAATGCTCCAACTGAAAGCATCGAAGAAATTATTCCAAATCTCTCAAAATCTTAACACCATTCTTCAAAATAAGCATTCGTGCTCTGGTTTCAAAACTGAACTTACAGCCATGTATCCAGTGAAACTGCCTTTTTATCTTTTTACTGTAAATACAGCTCAGAGTGGTTTTGATAACAGCATTTACCTGATAGAATTGGGAGGAGAAGCAAGGGGAACAATTCACATCTCAAAGGGCTCAACAGTCCCTTGCAGACAGCTATGATGTGGAGGATATGATGATTTTAAATGCTTGCTACCACCCCCTTACTCATTAGCAGCAGCTAATGGAGTTACTCACAGGAACTTTAGAGGGGACATCCCAGCAGAAGATAGCAACCACCAGTCGTTTTTAATGAAGTGACTCCTCACAAGATTTCAAGCTGTGTCAAATCTTTTGTTGAATTTACTTAAATTTACTTTAATAATATTTACTTTAATAATTTACTTAAAAAAAAAAAAAGTCTGAAACTGTCTTTTGAAGCTTAACTTACTATAGCTTAAAGTATTTTACTTTAGTACTATAGTTTAAAGTATTTCTCTTCTTCTTTTACAGGCCTCTTGGATGTTTGCCAGTAGGGCTCTAATGTCACTGCTGTAGCATCCAAAGTGCTATTTTAAGCCTTGCTCTGCTGACCATTACATTTTTCAAGCACGAGAACAGCTTCCTGAAAAAATAATGATTGTGAATGAGCTCTTATTGTTAATATGTCTTGGTTTTGCTTATATGGCATGTCTTAATTTTCTAACTACACTTTGAAAGAGTATCATAGCTGCTGTGTCTTCACCTTAAAGATGCAACAACCTTAAACTTGGTACTTCATAAGATCAGCAACACATCATTGCAATCCCTCTAGCAAAATTCTAGCAGCCACATGATCCATTCCAATTGTTCACAATTTCTGTAAGCAATCAAGTGTTGGACCCTCTTGTGCACTTCTGCTTCTCCAATGGCTCCATTAGTTCTCTCTTCTACCTTGGCATTGTTTCCAATAAGGCTAAAATAAATAAGGAATCCTAGTCTGGAAGAAGCAGGTACATAAGAATTTCCGGGTCTTCAATGGCACCAGATACTTCAGAACAAAGTCACTGCAGAAGATAACTATGGGAAACCTGTCTCAGGAAGATACATTTGTTTGATTAACTAAAAGTAGCCGTAGAAACCGAATCCAAGAGTCATTCACCTTTCCTCGAGTACTTCGTATTCTTCATTAAATAAACACACATACATAAACACACACATTTTTCTTTAAATACTAACTTATTGGTCTCTACAGTATCTTCAGAGAAGTTCAAGAGGCAAACCTCATCTTAGCAGAATTTCTCTGTCAGCTGGTATGAGCCAAGTTTTAATTTTACTGGCGTTATCTTGTTCCCACGTTATCTGAGAGCACATATGAAGGGTCAAATCTGGCTCTAAGCTACTTTTCAATTGGAATAAGTTAAAAAAGAGGGGGAGGGAGGGGAGGAGAAGAAAGAACTATAGTGTAGCTTTAGGCTCCTTATGAGTCATTGTCTCAAGTAGGTCTGATTTACATTTACCAGCTATATAAATTTGTTTTTCTTGTTTTAGGAATTACTTTATTTCATTTTAAATTCCTTCTAATCCCTGTACACTATACTTAGTCATTAAAAAAAAAAAAAAATCTTATTCTGAAGTGTTCTAGTAAAGGCTTCAGTGATTCAGCAAGGCTTAATTCAAGTAGCGTTACATTTTCCAAGGCTCAAATTCAAACACTTGCTTACATTACAACACGACCATTCAGGGTTTTGCATTTGTCCATACCAGAACCAAGTGATCATTATGATACACTTGTGCAGTAGAACCAGAACTCTAAACTGAACATACCAATCCCAGCCATGAGAATACTGGTTAAGACTGGAAAAACAGGAAGGAAATGCAACCAGATAAGACGCTCCACTGTTACTTGGGGAATGTGTCTGTGTATTAGACACAAGGAATACTACCTGCCCTAGCAGTGGCTCTGCTTCCTGTTGACACCAAACAGGACAAGCAGCACAAACCCAGCCCAAGAGGACAAGACAAAAGACTCCTGGCCAAGAAAGAGTGATTCTCCAGGACAATGCGCAATGCATGAGGGAAACAAAAGGAGGCCCTTTCACAGTCTGAAGAGATGACCTAGGAACAGGCAAATGTAGGACTTAGTTAATTTTGCATATTATGCTCCCTCTTACCTACTTTTTTTTGTTTCTGCTGCAAAGATTCACCAACGGCCTAGTCTTCCTAAGGCAAAGTATGCTTTTTCCATCACATATTCTCAAGCAGAGAACGGGAGATTCTAAAATGAACTGGACAAACAGACAAGCCCATGACCCAACACAGAAGAAAAAACAACAAGACTCTAATTCCAGAATTAAAATAAGGTGACTGCGACATGGTACCTTCACAAAAAACAATCACACTACCAAGGTCATACCAATTCCATCTCACCAAGGCTTCTCCAGGGGAGAAGGTAGAAAAAAAAAAATAAACTCTTCGGTACCTTCAAAGATGCTCTTAGGGAAAGAGGCTCATATTTTTCTAGCTGTCTCTTCTGCAGAAGGCCAGTGGTTCAGAAGTCTCTGCAGCATGAACTGTATCACAAAACCAGTCAGAACTCAAGATTTTCAAGCTCCATCTCTTTCTGCCATTCACAAAAATAAAGTTGTCACATAGCAATTGCTGCTCCTCTCTTCAGAGGCCCTTACCGTCTCCTTAACAGTTACTCAGATGAATTAACACAGGCCTGTCCCCTATGGAAGCCAAGCTACCAGGCGAACAGTAGTCATCATGGAGCTTTAGGTGTCTGCTGCCTCATGTTTTAACATAATTTTTGTAGATTGGTTTTCTGAAAAGTCAACATTTAGGAGTCAGTCTTAGTTCTGATGCTTTCTACCTATGTAATCTTAGTTCAGTCCACTAACATCGAAATATTACAGAGAAAACTGCTCACTTCACCAGAAGAGAATTGCAAATCTCTCTTCAGCTACTGCATTTCAAACTGACCATTTCTTAGCAGTTTGAAATTACAAGCCTTTGTTTATTACCTACAGAACATTGCACAAAAGTTCACTGACAGACATAACCAAAAAAAAAAAAAAAAAAAAAAAAAAAANGCTTGGATTTTCTTCCATAAAAAAATAAGAAATAAAACTACTTCTACCAGTGATATCGTTTGGTGTATTTTCTTTGTGGTCACTTAAGCCAGATTTAATTACCAACAGTAGTTACTTTGTTTAACTCTTCTACAAGCATCAAAACAGCTATTTCCAGCAGCTTCATCATTTAGAAGCACTTCTTTCTTTTATCGCATCTTTTTTAGAAATGCAAAAGTTAGATCAGTGGCAGAAAACATGCAACTGATAGGCACAAACTGAAACATCCAGTGTTCAGCAGCCACGCTGGAAGAAGCATTAGATAAATACTGCAGAAAAGATATGTGAAAGTTAGTTTTCACATTCATACAGCAAGTTTATCCTGAAGTACAGATGGTAAAATCTCTGAATTTAAAAAATACTAAAACAAATTAGCTTTTGGAAAGAACAGAATCCTGGTCTGCTTTACCAGGAATTCTTTGCCCATCCTGATATCTTTGCAGAGAATAAAATGAAGATTTATAATTTGGCATTAAGAGGAAAATCCAAGAAAGCAAAAGATTTTAGAAAAAGTGGAATGGTTTAAGAAGTTCTTGCATATACCCAAAAAGTTCTACAAATTACTACAGAATAACAAAGGAGCTACCCTTGCAAAATTTTGAACAACATGGACTTGACATTGCCAAGTTGTCTATGCCAAATTCTGCAAAGCTACATTGCAATATTATTATAGTGATACAATCTGTGTGACTGACTGTCCTAAAAATCAAAGAAACAAAATCACAGGGAGCTTTGTCTATACGGCCTAAGACTTAAGCCAGAAACGATTAACTTTCCTCCTAAGTCCCAGAGAGTATGTGCAGTTCCTATCTGTTCTAAAGCTACATGATAGCAACTCTACAGGTACTTTTTATAAAATTACTTTCTCAATTTCATTCAACTACAACATTTTTAAAAGTCAAAGAAGGAAAAGAGAAAAAAAAAAAAAAAAAAAGGAAGGTTTGCATTTCAAGTAATTGTTAGGATCTTGCACTGATGGGTCTTGATCCCCTAGTTTAAAATTGAATGGCATGTGCAGAGTCTGTCATTGAATAAGTGATAACTAAACCGTAAATTTATTTCTTGTTGCATACTTTAAAACTGTTTGTTTTTCATCCAATTTCCTTAAGTGCTTCTTCAATTAACAGATCCAGGGATCAGGTTGTACATTTTTCTTAAACACTTTTTGGGTCAGTAAATCTCAAGGCAATTTTATGAGTTTTCTGCATGAAGATACATATGATCACACACTGAAGTTGTTCTATGTTCCTTGCAAAATTCAAAAATTGAATAAAAAACAAATTGAACTTTGCTTCAGCAATACTTTCAGACAAAACACCTTCATAGTCACAAAAAAGTAAAAATAAAAATGCACATTAAAGGTTCTCAAAGATTGAATTCTGAGAGTCTAGCAGTAGTTGTCTTCACTTTTGCATTTGACAGTCACAACTGTTTGCTACAGTATGCTTGTGTTTATTTTTCCTCTGCTTCAGATTACAGTACTCTTGTAGAAGCTGAAAATATCCTCCCCTGTAGGTCCTTCTTCCATTTACATGATCACTTCCAATGCAATAAGACGACTGTTCAATGACAGCTCTGTACTCCACCGTAAGCAAGCAGCACCACAGATAGACACATATATACATCCAAAAAGCAGAGACAGTAAAACCTTATAGAAGCTAAAGCATGCCCTGATCATGACAAAATGGAAGCTCAAACAAATAATTAAGTTCCAGTGCAGTAATTTTCCAGAGACTGTGTCCTTCATTATTAATCAAATACATCTCCACAGGAATACTCAGATTAGCTGGCTTTGCTACAGTGTTTTTTTTTTTTTTTTTTCTCCTCCCCATAGTTCATCAAAACATTTAGGATTTTGCCCACTCTGAAGTGTCCCGTGCCTAAATCAATTCAGAACTAACATGCACTGGAGACAGCAAGGCCCTTTGAAGACAGATCATATTTCCTGCTCTTTGTTATAGAGCAGCCAGCAAAGTGGAGCCCCAATTTCTGACTAGCTCTTTTAGCACTACCACACAAATAATAAGAGGCTACATTGCCAACAACTGCATATAGTTAGTTCAAACACACATAAGCCAAATGCCATTTCACACACACACAAATAAAAAAAAGCTTAAAAATGCTCATATATTCTTTTCCCACTAAAAAGAAAGAAAAACAACAAAAAAACCCCAGCATCACACAAATATTCCACGCCTTCTTTCCTCCCTCTTCCCTCTCCAATCAAGTTCACGCTGAGGAACTCCTCTCTTTTGCAAGGAATTACAGGACTGTAAACAGGCTTACAAAGTTGGAAAGAAAGAGAAGGACAAGGAGGCACACGCACATCTTGCACCATTCCCTAAACACTTATTCATAACTTGCCATTTCACCCAATTTAGGATATTAGGCCTCCTAAAGAAACACTTGGCAAGGCAATACACTGATCCATTCTTAGCATAATAACCTCATTCAGTAGATTAAAGAGGTACATTTATACCTTGAATTCATCCGAGTAGTACAGTAAATTATTTAACAAGTACTTAAAGTATGCAGTCATTAACTCACGGTTCCTTTTATTTTATTTTCATTCAGTTTTATTTTGTATAATGTATAAATGGAACCGTAAGAGCAGCAATTGCTCCTTGCAAGTCAACAATAAATAATAAAACTTTAAATATTCCCATACACATGTGCACATATACAGATAAGGTAGCATACTGAATTTTAAACCCAAAAGTTTCCCCCAAAGTTGAGTTAAATAGGACAGTAGATATTTCGGTTAAAGCCAGATCAAGGTTGTCCATGAATAGATTATAACAAAAATAATAATACTGCTGATTGTAAAACTAACCACTACTATAAAATCCTTCCTTCACAGATGCCAGAAATATTCAGAGCTTATTCCTTTGAGTTTGTAAGAATCCTAAATTGTGAGTGACATCAAGGAAACATGGCACTTAGTACCACAAGTTTCAACACACAATTGCATCAAAGAACCCGAGTCCTTCTGCAAGGCAGGCACTGCTGCAAGGACCTGCAGCAAACTCGGGACCAAAGGAGGGCACTCTGCTTCTGTCAGGCTCAATATGAAGGTAATAATTAAGATATTGCAGCAATAATTAAGGCATTCCACAGAGGAGACTTCCTCAAAGAAGTACCCAACCTTCCCAGATGCTACAAAAACACATTATTAGACTTTGTTATATACACACAGGCCAATCCAAAATATGATTTTTCAAATTTTAAGTGATGCAGCTCTAAGGATCAATATGAATAGAATTTGGACTCTGCATTAAAAAACAGCTATCTGTATTACAATACGGTTCCTGTCTGTAGCGGTCTGACTAAAGCACGTTTATAACATTGGTAACGCTTCTTAGATACCATATTCAAATTATAAACTAGCTCCACTTCTCCCAATCCTGTATGCAAGAGTTTGAATCAAAGAAATGGAAGACAGAAAATATTTCCTCAGACTTAGTTTCACAATTATTTTGTCTTTTTTAAGCCTAGCACAAATACATTTAGGAGAAAACAGTACAACCATCAACAGAAATGATTATCAAGACAATAGCTTATCACTGTTTGTCAGGTAAGAACTACCAAGCTAAAAGCAATCTTTCACAAAATCCATGGAAGTTAATTGGGCACTCTGAGATGCTACATTTTGAACCAGCCTAAGACAAATGTCTTTATTTAGTAGTTTGGTCATAGTTCATGCACAGAAATTAATACTGAAAACATGTAAGCAATCTTACATCCATTTCTTTAAATGACTTCCTAAGAACGTAATTGCAACAGTGTTGTGTATTTAGAAACACAAAATTAATATGGTTACTTCTTGTCTTTGTTTCTTCAGTTCTTTTATATAAGTTATGACTGCCAGTCACCATTTCTCTTTCACCCGTACACAACTGTGACAGAGTTGGGTGAAATGAAGGTCAGAGGAAGCTTAAAAGGAGTTTAAGTTCTCTCTCATCTTGACAGGGATTTCATCCCTCTACACTGTGCAGCTGGACTTCAAAGTTACAGCAAAAATATTCAAAGATATTTCTATCTCATACATTTACAACCACTTAAAGGAAAAATGTCATTTCTAAGCTGAGCACAAGACACTCACCATAGATAAGTTCAGATGCTTACACTGCCAAGAGATAGGACTAGATACATTAGCACAGAAGATTAATACGGCTAGCAAGAGTTATTTCTGTTACTTTATTTGTAAGCTGACTTATTAGTCAGTAAAAAAGAAGTCAGCAACATTGGCAAAAATCATAGTAAATTACATTTGGTTGGTCCCGCCTGATCTTATAGGAACGAGCTGAGCTCAGCAAACTGAGGTGAGCACATGATTTTGACACAAAGTGCTATTGGTATCACACCTGCATACCCCACCTTTAAGAAGTATACTATAGTACAGTTGGTATAAATAGCCATTATTTAACACACACAAACACTTCTGTGTTTTCAGCTTGTGTAAGTACTGTCTCTAATTCTTAGCACAGCACCTTGATACTGTTACTTAAGCAACAGATACAGAAGTTCAAATTCCTCATTACACGTGAAGAAATGAGAGTCCTGCGAAGCTCTTGCTGGATATCTGCAAGAATTACAACAACAGAGAAACAGAAGGTTGAAAAAAGTACTTCGCTCCTGCACAAACTAAAACAGCTTGCCCAGCTCAGTAGAAAACCTAGCAGCAGCAGATTAGGAAACAGTCTACAAACAGCTTCCAGTTGCTATCTAAATTCTACCTTACTGGAAATCCTGCCTGCATCCTTTCAGCAGACTGTGGGCCCATCTGTATCTCTCAGTTAAGCCTAAATTCACAGAAGATCTTCTGGTGTTCGTTTTAGCCAACTACAACTCCATACTCCTCCACTACATTCCAAAGAACAGGTCATTCAAAAGTGTATAGTCAGATTACAAGAATATCCTTCAAATTTTAATTTGAACCCCACAGTTCTCAGTTTTCTTGAGGAAAAAAACACCCAACATCTGTGGTACCTGCATTTGTTGCACTCCAAGGATTACAGTCAGTTTTAGAAAGGTGTTAAAATTCTAACCCTTAAAGATCAAAAACCTTGAACTCTGCTACTTCCTGCTCTGTTCTTAAGTACTTTCAATACTTTGGCCCCATTTCAGTTCACCAATAAAACTGTAACACCAGCAATGAAGATTAATAATAATGGCTAATTTGTTTAAGAGGCAGTTCTGTGCTGAACACAGAAAAATGACACCTTGACTCTGGAGTAATACTGGCCCTGCACTGCAAGGAATACAGACTGGAACAACAACTTCAAGTCTGAATACCAACAACATTTAAATCTGCATCCCGATTATCAAAGATACTCAATAGGGGAAGTTTTCCTGATGCTGCGTCCCTTATGAAAGCAGAAGAATAAGCATTTACTGAAGCAGGAAAGGGAAAAAAACAAACAAACAAACAAAAAAAATCATCATCATCATCTCAGGTTGGCCTAAATCCTCAAATTTTGGAAAATCCTAAACATATATTTTACATACTCAGCTCTGTGAAAAGAATTTGACTCCCTATATATAAATAGAGCAATATTTATATGCAGGAACTCACTGCAAAGTTTACACAGACCAATTTAAATCCCTCCCTCTCCCATTACTTTAGATTTTTAGTATCAGTAGATACTTTCTCCAATTTTGAAAACTATGGTAAATTAACTAGTGATTCCCCAAAGTTTCAATAAACAGTAAAAAAGAAGTATTGCTATCAACAGTATGAGAACTACTTCGATGAAGTCACAACCAGTAAATGTACGTCAGAAGTAGAAAAATTCTCAAGTTACCTCTGAATTACAAAAATAATTAAATACCCCAAAAATATTTTAAGTGTTATAACAAGAATTGCTGGCTCAAGGGAATATGCTAGAAGTTTACTGGCACTGTTCTAGTCTACCTAAACATGCATTTGTGATTTTACTTTGAAAGTGTAAATATTTTCATAAAAATGGGTAAGTTCAGTTAAAGTGTAATGTTATATTTGTACATTATGAATAACCTCAAGCTCTGCATGGTACCAAATCATAAAACCTCATTTAGGACGCACTAGCACGTCAGCTAGCCCTTAAATTAACTAACAATGATAAAATATCCAGTATCTCATGTGCAAAACTCTTCAACCTTTGAACATACAGGATTTTTACAATCCCTGCCTTTCAAATTCTGTAACCTTGATTTCACTCCCAGAAAACTCTCTCCAGCTTCAGTAAAAGATGGAGGCTTTTGCATTTAAGTAACCACAAACAAAATCCTGCTTCAAACACTGATAATGTGTAACGGGTGTTTGTTGGCTCGCACAAAATGAGCAGATGAGGGTTTCTGCACCACAGACTGCAGCACAATTACAGCTGCTGGCAAACTGCAAAGATGGACCAAGAGTTAAGTTGTTATAGAGTAATATATGCAAGCCAGAATGACCATTAGCTGCCCCAGTTTGCCACACACATTTCAGAGAACCTTCACCATGCAATTCATAACTCCGTTTTAGGCTGCTTGCAAACATTCAGAGAGCGGGGAGAATCTCCCCTCACTTCTCCAGTGACTCCTTCTCATCATAGCTTTAGACTACAGTTTTTTGTACAGTTACACAAAGAATAAAGCAATTCTCTATTTAGTGACAGTTACCATGAAACAATTTACTGAATAATCACTATCTCCTACCTGCACTCCCTGCTTAACATGATGTTTAACATGCTTGTGTTTAATGGTATAGTCTTAGATGCCTAAAGAGCACTGAAGTATAGGCCCACTTAAAGTTATTCATAAATGTATAATGCATATTACACATGGTATGGTTTATTTTAAGATAATCAAGAATATAAAACAACCAGAGCATAAAACCAATGAGAACAAAGCTACATTATGCTTTTCTGCTCTTGACTGTGGTTTTTACCTATGCCATACTGCAAACCCAGATCATATTACTCCAAGAAGGGTCACACAAAGAATCTGCTTATTATTACTGCGCTGATACTTGTGGCCATTATTTCCTTTCATAATACCATGCTAGAACATAAAGTTCACAACTTGATCTACTTCCTAAGCCATTTTAGCCTGTCCCCATGCAGCTCATAGAATGTAACTCAAAATATGAGGCACTTGTATGGTTGTTCTACCAAACTATAGCAGCCAAGTCATGCATCTTTTTACTTACGCTTAACCAAGGCAGAGCATAATGGCTTTCCTCTTTTTTTTTTCCCCCCTTTTTTTCTTTTTTCTTTTCTTTTTGGTAGCTTCACTAGCCTACCAGTTAGCATTAGTGTAGCATTACCTAAATCGTTGTGCTGTAGCAATTGGAGGTATGAAAGGTACCAGACAGAGATGTGCACAGAATGCCAAGAGAAAGGCTCATCCAAACAGGCATCATCCCTCCTGCCTGTTACGCTCCCCACTTCACCCTTACACAAGGAAGATGAGGTTACATACCCTGAAAATTGTGCTCATTGGAGATGACTAGTGTCCAGCATTGCAGAAGCCAATCCATAAGAGTCACAGAGAATCAAAACCGCTGTAAAAATATATAGCGGACCAACTATTTCTTTCAACCATAACTGGCCAGTAGACAGATAAAATGCACACTCTAAACTCCTCCTTATTCTTCTTTAGTTATAGGAGAGAACTAACACAAGTCCATTCTGCCAAAGGGGGTATTTTATTCCAGCAGATAAAGTGAGAAGCTGAACTTGGCAGCATGACACAACAGCAAACACATTTTCTTCAAAGTGCTATCTCTAATCACTTATATGATCTACTATTATTGAGGATAAATGCCTTTCAAGTTCCAGAAATGGTCAAACTGATGATACAGACTTTAAAAAAAAAATCTGGAAATCAAATGCTGTGATTTTCAAATTGGTGGCAAGTCTGCAAAGTGAATTTAACTTCTGAAAAATGGAAGGCAGCAACACTACCGCTTTGGGAACTAACAATGCAACAAACAGACACTACCATAAATCCATGTAAACCCCTGCTGCAAAGTACTTCAAATACCTTTGTTCTTTTTCCCAAATACACAGCAAATCATAAAATCTGCAAGTCCACTTAAACTCTAAAACAACCCACCAAACAAAAAGGAAAGCTTGCAAAATTATTATCACGAAAATAGAAAGTAAATGAAATTTAAAGTTCTACTTCCACATATTAATTCACTGCTTATAAACATCAGCAAATACTAACCTACATCTATAACCAGAAAAGGTTTTATTTATACCTAAAAGATCTGCATACATTATACCTATGATAATTTACCCAATTTCCTGAATGTGCTTTCTTACAAAAATCTACCAGTTAACACTGTACTTCTAGAGGTTCTTAAAAGCCTGCTTGAAAGTATTGCAATTCACATGCTCCGCTTTAATCGCCCAAGGTTTTCCATAAATTTAGTAAGAAGACAAAATACACGTTACACATAAAATATGACCTTCAGGTTTTTTAAATCTGTCTGTCCAGCTATAAGGATATTTTTATATCTTTTTCCTCTTTGAAATGAAATATTTATTATAAATTGTAAGACAATAAATATTTCAAAATCCCACATCATTTTTATTGGTTTATCATCTTTCCCTAAGTTGTTAACTTTCTCCGCTTTCATTTATAAAATCTGCTTTTGAGTAATGGTATATGAAATTTGCAATGAAATTGCTTTTTATGTTCACTTACAACAACCCTATTAGAATAAAGTCCATGTATTTTACTGTCTTTAAGATTTCACTTAACAGGTAATTTAAGAATTGTTTGTTATCTGAACAAATTCTTCTTCAGAGTATCTGTAGAATAATGAATCATTGTCCAAAAAAGATATAAAACCAACTCACTTTGCAACATGAAATATAAATTTACAAAAGAACGCAATGCTTGCCATAGTTAAAGATTCAAAATATCCTATTTAATATATTTATAAATATATTATTTTTACAAGATCTCAATAACTGAATGCATAAATTGAAGTAACAGACATAAGTCTAAGGAAGTACCTATATGAAAATCAGGTTTTTAAATGAAACAAAATCCATATGACGACTCAAGGAAGGGAGAGAAATACTTAACCAAAAAAAAAAGAACCTATACTTTTGAAGATTGAAATATTAAAAGTGATGGTGAGTCTACCAAATGTAAATACCTAAGGCATACCTGACAAGTTAAAGGAATAGCAGTTGGAAGTACTAGTCTCTAACACAGAAAATGTAATAGCCCTGTTTGCATCTTCTCTTCAACAAATGAAGTTTGCAAATTAATCTTTCACAGGACATTCTGTCAAGCAGGTCATTTTTAATATCTCTTATTTCCAACTGTACTGGAGATTAAAAAACTCATTTGTATTGGGGAAAAATGGGTCCTGCTTTCAAAGCAGATGCACTCAATGCTGTCTGCATTTGAAAGACATAATGCCCTAGTAACAGGCATAGGAAGAACTGCAAATGGTATTCAAAAAAATGGGACAGGACTGAAGACTTAAAGATGATGGCATGTCTTTTTACACAATTATATATGGATTTAATGAAAGCTGAGAGTTAATCTAAACATGATATTACATGGCTCAGATGTTTCTTCAAAGGCACACTAAATGGAATTTTACAGCTTCTCCACCAGCCCAATTATGTCATCACTTGTTTCACTTGCATTTTTCCTCCCTACTTCTCCCCTAGCCAAGTTTAGAATCACTTCAGATATATTGATATCTCTTATAAACAATAATGCATGTGTATTTCACCCTCATTTTACTTGTATGCTTATTTATGGCATATCTGCTCTTTAAACGTTTAGGTACTTACAAATACATTACCCTCTACCTCCTGCAAGACAGAGAACAACTTAAACAGCCAAAAACTCTCTAGAGAGTTCTGACCAGAGACTTTCAATGGCACAAAGATAAGAGAATAACAGCTTCTCGTGCACTACACTTAGGAAGCGGCAAGATCCAAGCTCCAGACGAAAAGTAATTCCAGAGCCAAAAGGACAATATACAACATCTTGACATGAGATTCCCTGAGGTGGAAATGGTTATGTCACCTGTTCTTTTTTTTTCTTCTGTTTTACAGAAAGACACATAGACAGAAGGTGCCTCTCCCATTATACACAGAAACAAGTTTGTCACAACTGCAACAAAAGGAAAAAAAAAGTCTCCATTTAACAGTAGAGTCATATCCTGCTCTACATAAAGCATCTAAATGATTTCCCAACTGTAGCTAAACAAAAGTAAAGCCTACCTGGAGATGACAGATAGAATAAAGACACAACATGCATGGGAGAAGAAAGGATGTGATCTTTGGCCAGCCAAACAACAGAGGAAGAAGGCACTTCTGGCTATTGTTACCCTCTGAGGCTTGAATATTCTGGTAAAAACTAGCAGGCACAACATGTGCTCTTAAAATCTGGGTAGAGTCACATGCTAGATGAGATTTCTCAAAACACTTCCAATACCAACAAGCTTACGATTCTCTTACTCAATTGGAAATCCTTGGAAGATTTTTATATATCTATAAAAAGCCCTAAGGAAAAGGAAGATCCGTGTTTGAGTTCAGAAAAACTGAAGTAAATAAAACTTCCAAGAAAACTGACTATTAGTAGCATTATGGTGACATTGTGGGCTTTAACACTTCAATCTGCCTTCTACCACCTTCACATACTTATTGACTAAAAACATAATCAAAATGAAACAGTGTTGGGACTTGTCTTCTAGCACTCCTGGAAGACAAGCTGCTACTCATTATAGCTCTCTGGCATCTCAGGAAGAAGTGATGAAAGCCACAAAGACAGTCAACACCTCAGGATCAGCATAATCAAAGACTGCTGATAGAGTTAGCGTTTTCAATATTAAGAACCCAACCTCTCCAACGAACTTTGCCCACTAGTTTTTTTATTCCTGTTTAAAGCCAAGGCACTGAGAAGATCAATTAAATACCTCCCTTCCAATTGCTATGACATTCCTTCTCACCTTGAAAAGCATTCATTGCTTTATTTCGTTGCCTTCCCTCAAACCAAGATTTTCTTTTACACTGCTCTTTTCTATTCTCCCTTCACTACCAAGGTAAATTGTCTTAAATTACCTGCTTCTCCCATTAACACATTTCTTTTTGAGCAGTAAGTTATTGGGGAGAAGAACCAGAATATTCCTCTTCATCTGTCACATCACAACAGGTCCTCAGTAGAATAAGGCAAATTTACAGATTTAATTAATATTAAAAAAATAATAATAAAAGAAATAAATAAAAAGCACTGTTAAGAGCACTTTATCCTGTGCACACAGGAGCCTTTGGCAACTGACACAGCTGCTTTGCACGCATGGTCAAAGGCACCACAACATCCAAACGCACGTGCACACACTATTAAGAGCAACCAGTTCTCATTTATTTGCGAATGTGAAGGTGGGAGAGTTCATGCCCTGCCTGTTACTCCAGCTGCACGGAATGGGCACCTTGGACACAAAGCTCACCGCCCTTCCACAGCCTGAGCTGCTCTCCCAAAGCGCTGATATTGGAAGGCAAAACCACCAAGACCAAAAGTATCCAGAGTTCAATGTAAAGCACCACAACAGCGCTGCTGAACCTCCCTTTTCCCACCATACTCGTTTGCCCAAAGCGTCTCCTAGCTGTAGGAGAAAAGGCTCTTCTCTATATATGTATACACATCACTAGCTCACAGCTGGTTCAACTTGAGTAAGGTCAAGACTTGAAGAGGTAAGCTAAGGCAGGATGAAGTCTAGGCTTGCACGAAAAAAAAAAAAATCCCTACTTGAGAATAAATACTATTCCAGTATAATAAATAATGTAGCAGCAACCACCAGCGTATCCACATTCCACAGTATTCTTTTGTCTAGCTCTATACAATGGCAATACACACATTGTTATAGACTGTTAAACAGTTTGCCCACACAGCAGTTCCAGAGGGTAATCAATGCAGCCCACCCCTCCTTAAACCAAAAACAAGTACCTTAAAATACCTACGTGGACTGTGGCGGGAGAAACAAAAATTTTAATTAGACAAAAATACGCCAGCGCTTCATCTCACAGCACAGCTGCAGTAAAGGTGCAAGTTAGGGCATCTCAAACTATCGCGCAGGATATCTTTGAAAAAAAGTTACGGGCGATCTTACCTCTCATCCTCACCATCGACAAGATGTGTTGTCAATGGTAGTACCTTCAGAGGAAACAGGGAAGCAGAGGAGGGCACGTTGCTACCGCTGCCCTCCGAGACGGCTGCTGCTCCAACACTGCTGTCGCCACCGGCAGCTTGAGGTAACCCAACTAAGGAAGGCTCTGTAGGACGTCGGCCATCTTCCATCTGGCTCCCAATGGACTGGGCTACCGGCGGCGCTGGGAACTGGGCTGAGGCGAGCGGGATCTGCTGCGGCATGCTCGGTGCCACTGGCACACCTATGCCCGTGGATAGCAAGGCAGGCTGGCCAACGCCTTGAGCCAGACCCCCATTCTGCACAGCCGGTGCCTGCGCCATGCTCTGCGCCTGGCCCAGGCCTATGGAAGCAGAAGGAATGCCAGGAGGCACGGCTGGGCTCGCCTGGCTCGGCGCAGGAACAGCGCTGGCAGAGGGTATGGGGCTAACGGCGGGCAGCTGCTGGCCGGGCA
The DNA here is from genome assembly GCA_013389825.1 of Crypturellus undulatus. NCBI lineage: Eukaryota > Metazoa > Chordata > Aves > Tinamiformes > Tinamidae > Crypturellus > Crypturellus undulatus. Next base: position 406,038 of record VWPW01012830.1, read on the forward strand.
TTCCTTGGACTACAGACTCCACGGCTTGGGCCTGCGGCTGAACAGGTAGCAAAGTGTTTTGTTGAGCAATGACCATTTGCTGAGGAAGGCCTGAAGCGCCAGCCTGCAATCCCTGCTGCATTATTCCTGTCTGCACAGGCTGCACCACTTGGGAAGATGGAGGAGCGGCCGCCGCCGGCATCACCGGGGGTGGAATTTGGTTGGCAGCAGCAGGCGGCTGCACCACAGCGGCCACGCTTCCTTGCTGCCCGACGCCGAGCATTGGAGCACTGGCACCCACGCCCGGGATGGCCGTCGGAGCGTGTGCCACAGGGGGAGCCGGGGCAGCGGCAGCGTGCGCTGGCACCGAGGGCTGCATGCTGGGTGCCTGCACGATGGGAACCGGCGTGCCCGCTCCCACCGCTGCAGAAGAGGGCTGCAGGGTGGGCGCAGGGCCCTGCAGGATCTGCTGATGCTGGATATAGTCTGGCATAGGCCCTGCGACGGAGTTTTGGTTCGCCGATTTCACGTGGCCTGCCGCCATCTGCGCGGGAACCGCTTGCTGTTGCTGCTGCTGTTGTCCGTACTGCAACGGCGGTGGTTGTACAACCGGCAGGGCCTGCACGGGCTGCGCCGGCTGAGAGTACGGGAGCTGCTGCTGAGCCATGCTCTGAATGGCAGGTTGCTGGTGGCTCAGGGACGGGGAAACACCTAGAATATTAACCGGGGCTGGCTGAACCCCAGCAACAGTGGTTAGACTGGCCTGTGCAGGAGGCTGGACCCCTGGCTTCTGCTGCGGATAGCCAACTTCTTGAGAATGCAGCTGCACTTGTGCAAGCTGCGATTGAGAAACGCTCTGCGGTAAACTGGATGCTGGGATTGCCGGAGGAGCAGCGCCGCTAAAATCCATCTGCTGCGGACCCACACCTTGAAACGCTTGCTGCTGCACCACGGTAGGTGCTCCCATTTCTCCGCTTCCCACACTTTCTGTATAGTGACTCAGTGTGCTTACATTGCTGCTAACAGAACTCCCACTGGTGCTCTCCCTTTCAGAAGTCACTTCAAGCGGGTTTTGTTTTATCGTCTCTACTGCTTTGTTTACTGCTACTCCTTCTGTAACTGCAACAGTGTTTTCTTTATCATAGAATTCAGTGCATGTCCATCTACCTTTTTTGAAAGGTTCAGAACTAGAATCTAATTTTACAACTCTAAACCTTGACGTGCCAGCTGCAGGCTGCTGCTGGCTCGATCCCACCGCCATTCCTGCAGTTGGATTAGTAACATTGTTAATGACATTAGAGGAAGCACTCGTACCATTGCCAACACCACTCAAGATATTCACATTAACATTGCTGCTAGTTCCAGACAAAGCATTTACATTACCAGTACTTGGGATGTTACTTAAATTTATAGTACCAAGCATGCTGCTTGCCACACTAGAACTACCAGCACTCATATTATTTAAGGTACTAGTTCCAGTAGCAGGACTTACACCTAAATTGCCAGGAGTACTTGTAGTGCGGATATTAGACATGACAGATGCAGGGGACCCAGTGGATGATGCAGCAGAAACTGGTGCAGTTGATATAACATTGTCAGAGCTTCCAGTTGTTGAGAGTTTTCTAAATGATGGGCTGGGGGGAGGTCCTCCAGCAATCGGTGCACTGCCCACCCCAGGATGCGATGGATGATGGTGTCCATGATGGTGGTGGTGAAGATGGTGGTGGTGGTGAACGTGATGGGGGTGAACATTCCCATTGATCACAACGCTCTGCTGCGGGTGATGTGGCAGAGGAGGGTGCTGCTGAGGAAGATGAGGCTGGTTCGGAGAAACAGCCCCAGGAGTCTCTGCCTCTTGGAAGTTATTTAAAGTCTCTTCAGAGGAACTGCGCTCCGGCTCTCCCAAGTCAGTGGCCCTGGATAAAGAAACATCCAGGATTTCTGAAGAGGACAGGTCTTCGGTGTGGGACTCATCCAGGTCATCGTAGCTTTCCGTATCCTCGGCTATGCTGTTGTTAGAGCTCATGCTGGCCGATATCTGAGCGGGGGTCACGCTGGTAATCTGGAAGCCGCTCTTCTTCTTCATTTGCGCTCCCGCCTGCGCCAGAGGCTGTGGCTGGAGCTGAGACTGCGAGAGGAGGTTCAGGCTTTGTGGAGGAGGGGGTGTCGGCTGTGGCGCCGCCACCGACGCCGGAGCCGCGGGAGACGGCGGCAGCGGCTGCACCAGCAGCGGCGGCTGATACTCCTCGGCGGCGAGGGCAGCGCTGCCGGCAGCCGTACCTGGCGCGCCGGGAGCGGCGACGCTGCCGCTGCTGCTGCTGCTGCCCCTTCGAGGAAACATCGCCGGGTGCGCCATCTTCCTCGCGCTAGCGTCTGCGGCTGACTCAGGCTGGTGCATTGTAGCGGGCGCGTGCGGAGCGGGCCGCGGGCACAGACAGACACACACACACACACGGAGAGGCTCGGTTAGCTCGGGCCAGCGCGGACGGGCACCCCCGCGCCCGCGCACACGCCCGCCCCGGCGGCGCGGGGAGGGGGCGAGCGCCGCGGCTCCGCGCTCAATGTGACACGCTCAAGCCGTCGCCATTCACTTTACCCCCGCACGCCTCCCTTTTCATTACAAAAAATAAATAAAGGGGGGGAGGGATTTACCTCGCCTTCCCCCCCTCCCATAGGAGGAAATGCCCGGCGAGCCGGGCAGCCCCGCGGCCGAGCCCCTTCCTGCCCGCGGCCGGGCGCCCCCCCAGCCCGGCTCCCCCCTCGTCCCCCCGCGGGAGGGCGCAGATACGTACGGGAGCGGCGCAGGGCAGCGCGGCGGCAGGCTGAGCCGGGCGGGCGCATCGCCCTCAGTGGCAGCCATGGAGCTGAATCATTTTGGGCACCCGCGGCACGGAGTGAGGAGCAGCGAGGACGCGCCGCGGAGCCTGTCCGAGGGAAGGCGGCAGCCAGGGGAGCGGGGGGAAACGCGGCGCTCCCGGCGAGGCTCCGCTCCGCACGCTCTTCCCCCGCCGCCGCCGCCTCCCCCTTTATAACAGGCGGCACCGGCTCTCCCTCCGCGGCGGCTCCGCGCCGGGGCCGAGCCCTCCGCCGCGCCTGCCCCTTCCTTTCTTCCCTCCTTCCTTCCTTCCTGCCCCCGGGGCTGTGCCCGGCCCCGCTGCCACAGCGGCTCCCGGTGTCTCCCCGCCCGGCCCCGTCTCCTCACTCGGCGCGGCGGGAGGGAGGGAGGGGAGGGGAGCGGGGCGGAGGGGAGGGCGCTGCGCGCCGCCGCCGCGGGGGGAGGGGAGGCGCTCGCCACAGGGGAGGGAGGGCGGGCGAGAGACAACGTAAGATGGCGGCGGCCGCGCATGCGCGCCCAGCGCCCGGCACGCATAAAGCCCGTCTGGACGCGGCCGGCGGAAATCGGCTCGGCTCGGCTCGGCTCGGCTCGGCTCGGCTCGGCTCGGCTCGGCGGCGGAAATTGCCGAGCGGCGCCGAGCCGCGGGGAGGGGGCGGCGGTTCCCTTCCCCCCCGCCCCCGTCGTGGCGTGGGGAGGGGGCATGGCGGCTCTGCCCGGCGGGGCCGCAGCGTGACTCTGCCTCACATGACCCGCCGCCTCCTCTCTCCCTCCCCTGCAGATTTATTCAAGTTATTCACCGCCTCCTCCCTCGGTCCAGAATATTCCCGCCCTCCCCCCTTCCTCCTCCTCCTCTTCCTCCTCTTCCCGTGAGGAGGGGGAAGCCGGAGGCGCCGGGCCGCGGGCTGCGCTTCCCTTTGTGCCGCTGCCGCCATGCGTCCCCCGCCCCGAAATGGCCGCCCGACCCCCTCGGGGCCCGGCGGCCGCGTGGGGACACCGCGATGGCGGGGGTCACCGAGGCCACACGTGAAAGCCCCGGGCAGGAAACACGGATGTCGAGGGTGGCAGCCGTGACTTCATGAGCCCTTGGTCCAGGGGCTCCCGCTGAGGCGGCTGGGGCACAGGGTCGAAACCCCATTTGAAAATGCTTGGGGTTGCTAAAGGAGGGGAGGTGACGTCCTCCAGGCTCCCCTCACCACGTCGCATTCCCTGAGGAACGAAGGACCTCCTGGTCCTGCCGGGAGTCCGTGGCGAAGCTCCCCGTGCCCTGGGGCTGCCTCCTTGCCACCCTGGTGCCCACTGGCTGCTGCTGCAGCTCTTCCCTGTCCAAAATACAGACTCCCCCGATGCCTCCTTGGCCACCGTCTTGCCTCTGAAGGCACCACGTGTTTCCCTGTGTGCCAGAAGATGTTCCTAAGCGTCTGTATGTCTCTTATTTAGCTCCCACGGGGATGCCCAAGGGTGGTGAGTGCCAAGCAAGGAGGCATTTGCTGCCACATAAGTCCAGCTGAAATTTGTTCCTTTGCCGTTGCCTCAGGCCCTCGCCTGCAGGACCCCATCTAGGAGCATTTCCAGAGCCCGCTAAATGCTGCGTCCTGCTCCCCTACCAAGAGAGAGAAAGGTTTCCACCCCCTCCCCATTTTCTCGATTTCTGGTGGGAAGGATGTTCACCTCCATCACGAGGACAGAGGTTCATGTTTCCCATCGTCGAGGAGCACATCCAGCTGTGGACATCCACGAGCTGCGGAAGAGATGTCTCAATCACTCCTCTGAAATTGCGCCAGTTTGCATCGAATAATTAAATGTTCATAGGACTTGAGAGAGGCCAGCTCGATGCCCTGGTATTTCTATAACCTGGTTATGAAACTGCTAGTTAGGGCAGTCAACAGGGCAAGGGGAGAAGGTCCTGAGCTTGGCGTTCACTGCAGTGAATATTTAAGTATGTCATGAGGAGTGGTGGAGCTCCAAGGGGAGACGTGAGAATCCAACCTATTATATCATATAGCTGAGTCATTAGAGAGTTCTTCTGGGAGATGTAAATTCTAGTTCCTCCAGGCAGAAAGCAGATTTGAGGCTCCTGTGTTCGGTGTGTGGGGTTTAATTATTGAGACTCTGGAAAAGCTGTTTTACTAGCTCCATTTTGTGAAAAGAGAGAAGATGGAAGGTCACATGGAGATGGGACTTTTGCTGCTTCATCCTGGTACAGAAGATCTGAGTTTCACCACTTCATCTTGCTTTTTCCTGCTAGCTAGCTTATCTAGCTTGCCGTTTAGTGTGAAGTCACGTGTGGCTTTGGAAATCCCACTTTTTTCAGCCTAATTCCTTTTATATCCGGAATGCAGACATTTAGCTTGGATCTCTAGGTGGATTTGCAACCCTTGGTCCCTTCATGACCCTAGCCCACTGTCTATGTGCAGTACGTACAGGCAGCTCACAGCACTAGGAAACAGCAGTTAATCAGGATTCTGCCTTTTAAGAGAATACATATTTTTTCCCTCTTTTCTTAACTGATAATCAATCCAGTCTTACAGCTAACTTCCTGGTGCGCCTGTTGGGTCAGTGCAAGACAAAACAGCTGGAATTCCCTGCCAGCTGAACCCGGCAGGAGCTCCCTACAGGAGGGTGTCTTTGTGTAACCCCCATGGATTTCAGCAGAGCATCACATCATGTTCGGTCTACACGAAGCATGTTGCAACACTGAGGTCTTCTATGTGCGTTTAATGAGATATTCATATGCTGAAAGTTGAACGTGTGTAAACATTTTTGGGATGAGAGCCCAAGGTTGCAAGCCAGCTTCCATTATAAATTCCTATCCTGACTGCTTATAACTTTCCCAGAACAGTTTCCTTGAGGAATTAGGTCTTCTGTGATTAGTCCCAGCTCAGAGATGATCTTTCTGAATGCTTGAACAAAGTCCAACTGCTTTTAAAACACATTGTGTATGAATATGGTTAAATCTTTTATTTTAACCTTAAAAGTCTGCGCTTGAGTGGCTCAAACAGGATTGAACTTTAAAGTTGGTATGCAACTATTTTCCAAAAAGTAATAGACATCAATAGGCTTGAAAAAGAATTAAAACAGTAGTGTTATAACTGGTTAAACATTTACTTTTGCACATGCTCACTGAATAACTTCCATTCATTTTTAATGTGGCCGGTTACCGGTTACTCTGTTGGTCTAATAAACTTACTAGAACAACATGTGAAGCAGATCTTTAAATTGGCTCCATGTAGTTCTGCTCGTACGTAGCAGAAACTGCAGTTGGCCACCCAAAGGACAGTCCAGCCTAGACAAAGCACTTCTGAGGTAGCCTGTTTGAAATAGTTTTACGTTTGTTACAAATATTGATGTTCTGATGTTGTACATCATTTTTCTTCTCTGACCCTTTTGCATCATATACAAGCTTACATTTTTTTGTATGCTCTAGTCTAAGAATGCAAGTGGAATTCTCAAATTTAAGATTTTATTTCCTTGTCATATCCAAAAAATAAAACATTTTGGTTAAAGTTGAAATTCACAACTTGCTATAAATTGCATTACTTTAGTTTTTCAAAGTGGGCAAATGATTTCAGTTAAATAATTTCTTTAAAAAGTAGCTAATATTTCAAAATTCAGCAGCAACAAAATTGACAATGCTCGATTATGGGTTGCTGACATGTAAGTGAGATTACTCCATAGTTATTTCAAACAAGTCTGTCTGCTGTTTTTTTTAATAAATTGCATCAATTAAATGGCTGGAGCCAAAGGTGCCGTCCTCGTTGCGTGCTGAATCCGGCTCCTTGTTGCAGAATCACAGGATGCTTGAAGTTGGAAGGGACCTCTAGAGATCATCACCATTCTGTGATTTTGTGATTCTGTGATCTAGTCCAACCCCCTGCTCCAGCAGGGACACCCAGAGCACATGGCACAGGGTGGCATCCAGGTGGGTCTGGAAGATCTCCAGAGAAGGAGACTCCACAGCCTCTCTGGGCAGCCTGTGCCAGTGGTGGTCACGTGCAGAGGGCGGACAGTGCTCTAGTGCTGTCCTTACCTCCGCTGGAGGCTGCAGACTGCTGGAGGGCTGCAGGATAGAGGAGTCTCCTTGGATTGCATCTCCTCTATACATGCTTCCCACGATGAGCAAGCACAGATGGGCTTGATGGAGCCCTTGCTGCAAGGTGGGGAGAGCAAGCGTCTGGAAGAGCTCTGCTCTAGCCTTGCAATCGTATGACTTAGGTTAGTGCAAGAGAACGTGACACAGTCTACATATTTTGAGGTCTCTCTCCCATATATGTAATATTTCTGCAGACAGGAAGCAACAAGCTCGTTGCCACCGCATATTCTGCAAAGATACCAGGAAAAGCAGTATTCTAATTTTCTATTTCTCAGGCACCTTTGCTGTGGGACACAGCCGTATGCATTCATCCTAGTTTATGCAATAGTTCGTGTTTGTACAGGGTAATTATAAAACCAACAGGAATACTATGGTTTTTTTACTCAAGACAAACTCATAATCTTGGCAAATCAACCTCAGGAGTGTTTTAAGCCCTGTGTGACTGCTTCATAAATAATTTTTTAAACTAATGAAAAGTGACATTTTTATGTTACGAAGCTGCCACTGTTACTTCAGACAGAATGCATTTCTGTGTTCATTAATATTGCTGACTGTAGTTTCTCAGTTGATTTGCAAAGGTGTGTGCAATTATTCTTCTTCCTCCTTAGAGAAGTAGTCATAAAAAAATTCTCATCTTTCAGCTCTGAAAAAGCTGTAATTCTGCTGCTTTATTTTCCTAGAAAGTTCAAGTCAAGTCTTGATCTTCCTTTCTTGTTTTGTTTTCAGTTGGCTGGTTAGTTGGTTGATTGGGTTTACTGACTGATTCCAAAACGCCTACTGAGACATTTTTCAGTCCTTATTTTAATGCTTATGAAATGATGTTGAACCTTGTGGAGAGGGAAGTGTTCTCACAAGCTCCTATTAATCAGTGCTCGCAGAAATTGACAATCCTAACATATATATTTTTTGAAGTCAGCTTCTTTTCAGTTATTCCCATCTCCAGTGACAGTGTTCCTGAAGTCCTGCCCCTTCTAGGTGATCTGGAAAACTCATCTTAAAATATTCCTTATTTCTCTATCGCTGCACTTGGGGAATGCAGCCAAACAGAGTTCTTTTCATGAAGATTGTATTCAAATATACATTTTATGAAAGACTTCTAGAAGCTTTGTTTTATTGTTAGTGGAGTCTTCATCGGCTGTAGGCATACAGACTGTATGCCTACTACAGGCACAGCGGTTAAAAGCAAGTCCTCTCTCATCCCATGACTAAGACGTTATCAAGCACACTAACTCCATAATTTTATCACTGTTATCATCTACCTCTTCTTCTTCATTTTCAGTTATGTTTGTAGTCAACCGATGAAATTGCGTCTTATACAAGAGCCAAGTTCTGGAAAGTCTTTCTCAGATACCTCAACCTACCACTGTAATGGATGCACTTCTGCTGTAGCCTGAGATCATTTATTTAATTAGATGTTTGTAGAATACAGGTCTTAGATTGTTGACTGTTTGATCTTTTATTAGTTAGCTGAGTGGTATATATAATTAAGCTGAAGATCAAATAAAATAGATGATCAAATCATTGAAAAATGGTCTGACTGTTAATAGACTCTCCCTTTTTAATCTCTGGAAAACCTATGAGCAAATTGGGAAGTCAACCAGCTTTTTAGATTAGTCTTAGTTTTTATGAATTAGTCATAAACATTTGCGCAGGGGGGCTTAATAGTGTTGGAAATCTGGCTCTTTTAGCTCGCTATTCTCAGTCACAAGGATTGTGTGGTATTGTTTTCTTTTCACTGATTCCAACCCTGATAGAGGGAAGCACTTAGGAAAATGTTTCATTTAAGAATGTGCTTTGCTCCCATTGACTAGAGTGGTAATTTTGTGATGTCTAAAAGATCTGCAGTTTATGTATGGTTTTCTTGAACGATCATGGGTGACTGTGTCCTTTGTAATGAGGAAGAAATCTCATAATCTCAGGCTAGAAAGAAAGAGAATTTGGGGTATTTTTTCCCCTAAACTACCAGGTTTGTTGAATGCAAAATTCTTTAGAAAAGCAAAGTGTGTAGCTAGCTACTATTGAGCGCAGCCACATTTTTTTTTTATTATATTATCACACAGTAAGCGGGCTACATAGGCTGTCCTAGCCATGCAGGGTAAAGAGAAATCCTCCTTGAACTCATTTAATTGTCTGAATCTTGTGTATCTTCTTTTCATCGCCTTTTCCACTGTGTCAACACTATTTCTTCCCACTTAAAACATATTCTTTGGAAGCAAATATTTGTGCAAATCTGAAAATTTCTATTGGACAGTACTTGAGCAAACTTAAACTTTGCTTTGTATATGCCTTAGTCGTAGTATAGCTGGTCTGAAAGCAAGCACAGACTGGTCAGGAGCACATCAGAATCAAACACATTTTATGAGTAGTCAGTTGGTGTGCTTTCCCAGAGTCACAATAATAAGGATTACTTACATTGCATCTCTAATAAAGGACGTGCAAATCATTTGCAGTAATAGCAAAGCTATTTAATTCCTGCACTTACACGCATACGTCTAGTTCGTGGATTTGTTTGCCTAATTTATAGTTATTCAGGCATCTTCTCTTTAATTTTTTTAGCACTGGAAAGAGGAATTAATGTCCTTTTGACAAAATACAGTCGAAAGTAGGCTTGAGATTTCCAGTTCAAGCACTAGAGAAAAATACCTATGTCAATTTTGGTAGACTAAAAGATGTGTAAAGTCCTGACAGTTCAAACAAGTAGTCATAGGCTTAACTGCAGTCATGTGAATAGTTCCTTTGACTGTCAACTTTTAGTCACTAGACCCCAAAGAGCTTAACATTCAACATGTGTAAATATTTGCAGGCTCAAAAGATGAGGTATGTGTTAAGGTGCAGTCGTATGTAGCCTCAGGATGATGTTGAACTTTAGTTGGTAACAGCATTAAGTCCTTTTCACTGAGAAAGTGATATTATTTCATATGCTCCCAGACCGGGACTTCTCCAGTATCTCTTTTAAGAAGGACTAGCACATGCTTTTGGTCGTAGCTTAAAGACCAGCCCTGCAATATTCCACCACTTCAAGGTCAAGTCACACTATCTGATGTCCAGTTTTACCACTCATTAAGGCATTTTAGCTGTCCAGCAGGGACACCCAGAGCACGTGGCACAGGTTGGCATCCAGGCGGGTTTGGAAGATCTCCAGAGAAGGAGACTCCACAGCCTCTCTGGGCAGCCTGTGCCAGGGCTCTGTCACCCTCACAGGAAAGAAGTTCTTCCTCACACGGAGGTGGAACTTCCTATGGTTCAACTTGTACCCGTTACCCCTTGTCCTGTCACTGGCCACCACAAAGAAACGTTTGAGCCCATCGTCTTTGCTTGGTACATAAAAAGGAAGTGCATAGGGTGAAGTGAAGTGTGCACACACTAAGATGAGAGGTGTTGTGGAAAGCAGGCTGGTCCAGAAATAACACAGGGGCACTGAATATTTCTAGAAAGAGGTACAATTGCTTAGTTCACACACTTATTAAACAGGAAATTAGATTTGACTTTGGAATACAAAATGGATACAAAATAACATTTTTAGTGACATATAGGAAGATGCTCTGCTGTCAAGCTCTGTTGCGAGTATATCTAGAAATTGTTATAATTTCAGGACACAATGTTACCAGAAGTGTACTGGAAAACCAGAAATAGTCCAGGGAAATGCAACAAAAGTGATGCTGGAAAAGGCTGGAGTTTCAGTCTATGGATAATGCGTCTTTGTTTTGCATGTGTCTGCAGGTCAAGGCATCAAACCACAAGAAATCTTTGACCACTTAAAGAGGCAAGAAGATATTTCTGACCCATATTCAGCTCCCCCCAAAATGAGGTACCTGAATTAGGAGTGTGGTTGTATTAAAATTACTGAGAGAGAAGAGGAACCTTCACCTACAGCCTTTATAGGTCAGTCAACAGAGAAGCTCAAACTGGAACGGGATAAAATACTTAAAAATTGCCTGCAGAGAATAATCCTATATTGACCGGAGAGGGTTCATATAATCTATAGGATTATTCCTACCATTAATATAAACAATGCTGTTATCTGAGAGAGTCCAATAAGCTATAATTTAATTTAAGGTTCTGCATGATACCAGGATTACGGTGACAGGTCATTATCCAGCACAGGAAAGAATATTGATTTTATTCCCCGCATCCATGTGTATATATAGCGATGCATTTGCTGACCAGGGCTCTGTGGTGCTTTCAGGGTCTGCTCATCAACGCTGCTGCATCCTGCTGCTGTCATTTCCCATAAGCTGCAGGTGCCGCGAGCTGCGTTGCTCCTTCCCAGTTTTGTCACCTTCACTTACACGAACCAGGGCAGCTCACAGCAGTCGGCGTAACCCTCACCCCCGAACCAGCCCTGGCGGGTGGATGAGGGCAGATTTGCGGGCTCAGCCCTGGCTCTGGTGACACTGACGGCTGCTCTGTGCTGTGGTGTCTGCTGGGTGCCGACGCAGTGATGCTTCATGCTGACTTAAAAACTTCCAGGAGAGCAAATCTGCATTCTGCAAACTCCCCCTCCATTATTCTGCCTATAGCTGTTGTCCTAACATACCTTTAGCCTGTCATATAAATTATTTACCATGTTCCTGAACACACTAAAATAAATTCGTTGCTGTGCTGATTCTGTTTTTTTTTCCTTCATCTTCTAACCTACTTTTAACTTTTCTCTCTCTTTTTTTAACTCTTTTCTTCCTTTCTGATTGTATTATTTTCATTCCCAGTAAAACTTCTCCTTAGCTTAGACTCTACCCCATCTATTCCTAGCTGCCACCGCTTTCAAAATGCTGGTTTCAGCCTTCCAGTTCAACCAGCTTCTTCTCGGATAGGGTCACAGAGAGGTTATGCTGCCTCTCAGCTTCTCAGCTAATCCTCTGAGGCCTAGGAACAGGTTTTTCTAGCAGAATAAATAGCTCTGCTGAGCCATTACACCAGTTACAAAGTGTTAAATAGCTGATTTCAGTGTTTTTTTTAGACAATGATGGGTGAATACTGCATTTGGTTTCTTTTTTTAGCCTGCTTTCCTAAGGAAACAAAGCTTACACAACTGCACTGCCTGGCCATCCATCTGCTTGTCTGTCAGTCTCTTTAATAACTTTAAACCTGGTGGCTGGTTTCAGGCTGGGATAGAGATCTCAAAGATAGGAAGGTCATAAAGTTCATGCAGTTTCATAGCTGGGTAGAGGACAAAGTCCTAACATGCTGTTGTCCCTGAAGAACGGGCATCCCCTCGGCCATCTGGGATACGTCCTACCCCAGGAGCAAAAACACTGAAGAGGGAGGGTGCCCTGATGAGGGGAAAGCAGCCAACAAGGTGGGATGAAGCCTGCTACGTAGCGAGGGATATGGGGCATGAATCTGTAGGAAACCAAGCTCCGTTCAAGCTGCTTTTCTCGGAACAAGTAGTGTCTTTGTGGCAAAAAAAAAGAAAGCAAAAATAGTTTTCTTCAAAAGTAGTCTTTCTTCTTGGAAAGAAGGTATGCATGTAATACACTCACAGCGTACGCGTGTATTAATTTTTTTTTTTTTTTGTCATTAAATGGTGGCTTAATCTTGGATTTGGGTCACTAGGTGCTTCTGAAATACAAACACTAGATGTTAATAATATTGCAGCAGGAATGTTAGGCTCCGTCCTTCGGTACCCAGGAGACAGAGTCTGCCGCATGCAATTTGCAGAGTTCTCCTGGGCATTCAACTTCCCAGCTCCTCAGGGTCTTCTGCTCAGCACTGATACAGTTTTAAGCTGTTTATTCTTGCAGCAGGCTAGTCTGCAGATATCCCCTACCCAGATAGTCAGTATGTGCCCTCTGTCTCTGTTTGTGCTGCGGAAGATGAGACTTTACAGCTGCCGGTGAGCAGACTTCACAAGCTAGCTAAGATCTTAACATCTTCAGGCTTTAGCTCTGGAGGTCATGGACCGAGCTCTCAGTCATGCCCGCAACAGCAAACATGATAAATCATCTGATTCACATGTTAGGCGATAAAAGAGGCACATAATTATAATGTCTGAAACACCAGTCGTGGTGGTAGCTAATACAAACAAACTAGGGAACAAAATATGAACAGCTAAACCTATGCTAAAAAAAAACAACACATGCATCTGGCATCCAGGGCTGAAAGTTGCTGTATTATATCTGAAATGGGTTGCTTGTGGGAGTGAATTCTAAATAAGGTGCCATCAGCTAAACAAGTCATTCTGTTAGCAACAGATTTAATGAGGCCTATTTCCTGGGGATTTATGCTTCGTGATTGGGTTCTCCAGTGTCTCATGCGAGGAATCAGCCTTGATCCAGGCTTTCCTGTGGATGGGGCATTCCTGACACCTCCTCCGTGGAGATCCTCTGTCAGTGCCTGCACTTGTGAGTTAAACAGTTCCAGGCAACATTTATGGCCACTGTAATTCACTCAACGGTGCTCTCAAACCCTCCAAATGGCGCTTGGCGAAGAGCTGGCTGTGCCCACGGGTAGTTTCCCAGGGAATCCTGAGCACAGTTCTAGAGTGAGCACAGCCAAGGCCATTTCCAACAGGCTGTTCTCATTTGGCAGCTCTGTTTTGGAGAGCTCTGTAACCAATCATCTCAGGTGTTTTGGTGGGGTTTGAGATAGATGGTAATTTCTCAAGGAGCCTGGTCCTTTGAGGCTTTAAATTTGATTAGGCTCCTTGAGTTACTTAACAGAACTGAGCCTGAAGAGGAAAAAGGCCAGTTAAAAATTGAACAGGTACCTTTCAACATGTTTGGCCTTTGACAACGCTGTGTAGCGAGCAGTCTGCACTGCTAGGGACATGCGTGGCTGTACGTGGGCTGCCCTTGAACCAGCTTGGGTACTGCTAGCACCGTAGTGACCTGAAGCTTCAGGTTTCTTGGTTGTTTTTCCTGTCCTGAACTTAAGCTAATGGTTTCACACTTAGCAATATGCAAGCTGGCTAGTGTAAAGTCAGCTCAAGAGTACCAGAATATGTCCAAATAGCCTGCACCAAAACAGGGCTGTGCTCTGCACACTCGGAAGCCTGCGCTGTTGTTGCAGTCCATTTGCAGTGCACAGTACCCCAAGGTCTTCTGAAGTTGTAAAGAACACCTTGAAAATATGACCTGCCATAAACTGTCACAGCAAATCTTCCCGAGTCTGCAGGCAACTGAACCCAAAGTTTCAAGCAGCAAGAAAATAGCTCGTACCTTCTGCAAAGTCTGAATCCTCAAGACGAGGACTTCAGTCAACAATCTTGGCTGATTCACAGCCGGTCCCTTCAGTAGACACAGGGAGTTTGTGCTCACAGTCCAAACCTGCTTCCTACACATCGCTGACATGCCATCCCTCCTTCCACCCACCTCCCCCGTGTCTGATCATGCAGTTGGTGATACATTACCCGTTGGAGGTGATTTATTTATTGTGCAGCCAAGGCAGGGAGAACACATGAACGTTCCGATTTTTCACCTGCCCTCAGAGCAATTTCCAAGCAATCTGCTGTGAAGTGAGGAAAGATCCCTCATGAGCTCTGTGAGGACTGAAGATTCCTTGTGATTGGGATTGTAATTATAAACGTTAGTAAAACTAATAATAAGAAAACCACTCTATCGGGAAACAAGCAAAGATCAAAGTGACAGATGTAAATGTAGGACGGGACAGCTAGCAAGAGGACAAGACAATATGGGCTGTCAGGATTGTGTTCCGGGCTGTCAAGATTAAAGACAACTGTTGTAATGCAAGGGCAGGCTAAAATCAGGGCCTTGCAACTGCAGAAGAGCCAAGAAGAACCTAAACATTATAGTAGTCTGACTGCTCGAAATATCTCATTGACTGAATGTTAATGCATCTGTGGGATTTTCAGGAGTGTGCTTTGAGGGCAGCAGAAAATGGAATGGAGTTTAATCTGGAAGGAGACAAGAAAATGATGTCTTCCTCTGTTAGAATCAAAGCCAAGGAGAATTTGGATGAATTCCATTACTTAGGACTGACTCAGCCTCTTTTTTGAATTTAGTATAGTGTCAACTGCAGAGATGCCAGCAAAGCTATCCATCAACACGCTGGGAGGAAAAAGCACAGGTGCTCTCCTGCTCCAGCTATTTATAGGGAAGGTTTGCAATCACATGTGATACAAATGCCCTGGTTGAGTTTTTATATTTCATAGCTCTAAATTAAAGTCTTTGGCTGAAAACACAGCCCCAAATTTACATTTGGCTATCAGCTGTGGCTGTTTGAGCACAACTGAAAAAAATGGGTAAGGTATGAAATTTAATAGAGGAGACTAAGAAGCAGACTTGGGAATCTTTGTAGAAAACCTACTGGTTTCAAAGAAGGATACTGAGATACTGAAGAGTTTGCACAGTGTATTAGAATAGCAAGGTTAATAATATTTTATGAAAAAGATATATGCAGTGTTATTTACTTATTTATGATGCAAAAATGCTATGGATACCTAGATACCTAGAGAGCATTTGTATCAGCACATCTTTCACTGAACTTCCTAGAAAATTTCTATTTGTCCCCCACTGTTTTGAGGAAATCCCAGGTAAATTAATTTTCTCTAATATGATCAGTGTCACTGTGGGATTTTGGAAGTTCTTATCATTTGTTACTTCTTAAGATTAAAAATTATAATAAGTAAGAGGAAGGTCTGGGATTAAATCAGAAACATTTGCATTCTGCCAAAAGAAACATTTAGAGCTTTGCATACGTAGATGACCATCCTCCTTCTCTTCACAACTTGTTTGCTATTGTCTCCGTTGCCATAATAATTGTTTTTGTATATTTTTAATGGCTTCTTTAAATTAAGTCAAAACAGATTGCAAACCTAGCAGCAAATAAAGCAACTTCACATTTTTATCTCTTTCAGGAGGCCTGCTAAAACTGATACAACACCCTGACCTACCTTGGCAAATGTTTCCATATGAGCCTTACAGGACTTACAGGCTGTCTGTTCTGTTGTTATTTCTCTATATATTCTCCAAGGCACTGATTTGTTAGAAAGCCACATAATCATCTGTGAAATTCCTGGACAGAACAGTGCATATTTAGCAGAAAATACCAGGTCCTATTCTTTGTTTTTCAGTATAAGGGGTTTGACCTATCTAAATGTACTATACTCCCTTTAGATTGCCTGCTCACCTAAGAAGTTAGTGGAAAAGACACCAAAAGGTAAGGGCATGGGGAATTCAGGTTATTCACAGTTTTGGAGGATTACCAAACATCTTAGAGGTTGATGCAATAGCTGATCTAAAGAAATCATGTCCCAAAAATGCATTTCTCTGTACTCTGTGTGTATGGAGGGGAAATCCTTTCAAAAGGGCACTTGAATATCTCCGAGTAGCTAGCAAGGTGGCTCAAACGACCAGATTTTGGTGGCAGCATACAACAGACAACATGCAATGTTGTACTTTTTGTTTCCAGTGTGCCCAGTATCGAGGAGCCTTGCACAGAGAGGTGATGAGGCAGGTAAAGGCGTTCAGGGATCTCTCTACTGACTAGATTGCTCCTGCCGTGGTGGTGCCTGGCTGCACTGTGCTAGCACCATGTCCCTGTTTATAAATGATACTTTGAGACCATTTTACTCCTTTTGGTCAGCAGTATGGTGGAAGGTAAAGGTGCAGTAATTTGAAAGCCTTTCATCTAAGGTATTACTTAACCTGGCTTCCAGAAGACTGGACGCTTGGTTTTCTTCTGTGAGTGCCAATGTTTTCTGCTTCTCTATCATCTACATCAATTACTTCTGAACTGTATGTGATTTTTGTCATATTTGACAAAAAAGTAGGGGTCTCAAACATCTCCAGCTTCTACAAGCTTAGTGCAAGCAGAAGAGAAAGCTATAGTATGGCATTTAGACATTTATGACATTAATAGTACGTCAGGATAGGACTTGAGAATGAAGAGTGTAAGAGAAACAGATACTTAGGCTGTTGTACAAAGGCCCTGTGCTGATAACTCTCCTGAATTTCACAGTTGCAGCTGTGAGACACCAAACTGCAGGGAACCAGGCCCTCCTAGCCCTGCTGCAGACCAGCTTGCAACCTTGCACCACAGCAGCTCTGCGGGGTGGCTGTACAGCTGTGACTAGTACAGTAGTTATGCTGATTTTATAATACTGACGTAAGGTAGGTGGGGAAAAGCCTTGCCAAGTCCCACACCTACCTTACGTCATGCGCAGTCTCACAGAAAGCCAGCGCTAGTCTCCCACAAATCCAGAGGCTGTCAAAACGCTCTGTGTGTAATTCTTTTTATGATAAGTAATGTGTACACTGCTGTGACGCTAACAGAAGTTCTCCGTGCCAGTCATGCCAGGTGGGAAGGGCAATTGCAGGTGAGTTTGACTTCCTAAACAGGAAGGTAAGCGTGGCAGTGACTGTACGTCCCAGGCTCAAACAACTTTTACAGTGTTTATATTCTTGCTATAATAATACAGGTTTCCTTAGACTGTTCAGTAAACGAAAGGATTCCCGTGAATCCTATAAACTGTAAGGTTCATTGGCACACTGTGAAGCCGTGATACTGTCAGGTGCAATGCCAGTCTAGGAACATTGGGATACTAAATAAAACAGTGCCTCAGAAACCATCTGCTGGTAATTTATTCTTCTCTCCAGTGCTTAATGGGATGCTTCAGGGAAAGTTTAAGTGGCAGCTTGAGCAGAGACTGATAACAAACTTGTTTTAAATTTCTTTTTTCTGCATATTTTTATGCTTTGCTTCCATAAGAGTGCTTCCAGTTTATAATCAAAAGTGCAAACCTTTGCTCTGCTATGGTAGAGCTAGTTGCTTCCACTTGGAGAGTGTCCAGAGTTTGAAGTGGACCCCAGTGAATCTATTGGGGTCCCTGGTGGAACTGAGCCAAGCAAAGAGGTGTTTGCAGGCAGGCTCCATGGGTACCTTCAGTCTTGGGGAATGCCAGGAGCTAGGGCATGTCTCCTACGGGAAGGGCCCGATACGACTTGATGCCAGGAGAGGTGTGGACGTGTCTTCTGCCTGGATTCTGCTGTGTCTGGTGAGGAGCAAGAAGTAAAAAGATTGTACATCTCTGAGAAATACATATTGTCACACCATATGTTCTCAGTGTTTATGACGAGTTACTTGAAATATATAGACCGAGAAATGCATGATTTGGAAAAAATGTACAAATAGGGGTTTCTTGAGGTGCTGAAATAGCACAAGATAAACTTCTCAAATAAAAGCCTAGCTCTGCTAAAATCAGTGGGAGTTTTGTTTGTGACTTCAGAAGAATGATGATTTCACTATAAACTGGCTTATAGCTGTCATTAGACAGAGACTACAAAATGAAACCATATCCTTGTACAGTAGGTAGGTATTAGCCAACTGGGTTTGGGTTGGGATTAAAAAGAAATAAAATTTGCTCTGTTCTTTCTTTTCAGTCCTCTAATTAATTTCTGTTTAGTTCCACTGCTTTCTTTTGCTGCAAAGAGCAGACATTGAATGGAGATCGTACGTGTTGACAGTCTCTGCTTGAGCCTTCGCGCACGTTGGCTGAGATTTAACAATACATTTTCTTCCCATGGTATTTTCTGTCAGATATTTCTTTTAAACAAACACTATTCTGTCATCTATAGAGGGCATGAGGAAAAGATGTAGTGTAAAAGAGCAAACAAAAAGCAATTTCCATCTTAGCATTTGCAAGATTATATTGGCAACTCTCCTATAATCTCTCTATGAAATGTATTTTCTATTTACTTTTCTATTCAGATGAAAAAGGGAAATTAAGGAACATTTCATTAAAAAGAATGACTCAATTTACCTTTGGCCGCACAAGCACAAGCACTACTGACATTTTACAGAGTCACTGCCAATAGATCTGGACTTTGGCTTCATACTAGAGGAAACAGACACCTGAAAGTGAGCTGGACTGTGCGTCTGCCCTTTGCCACTCCAGCTGTGAAAACTCAGGCTGGAAATGTGCAGAGACATATGATGTCCCAGGGCAGATATTTGACTGGTACAATCACATGGACCGTGGTACTTCACGGTCAGAAGTAATCTGATAAAGTGGCCGATTTTTTCCAGGAGGAGCATAGACTTACAGCACAGCTGCTATTGACTCTGTTGGTCTGAGCTCATTCCCTTTGAAGTCAATGATAAAATTCCTATTGTCTTCAGTAAAAGCAGTATGTGGCCATGGAGCCATTGAGCTAAAACACCACACACTGCTTTGAAAGTTAAGGAAGCGTTAAGGTCAGAATAATAACTTTCATTAAGTATGACAAAAATCAATGCATTTTGCACTGTCCAACTATTCAGCTCGTTGTACATGCAGATTATCAGAATCTGGTAATCCCAGCCTGGCACTGACTGAAAAAGTGCTTTACAAAACATACAGCCCAAGGCAGAAGGCTTCATAAAGTCAATGTTTGCATTGCTTTTCTTATTGATATAACAAACCCCTTGTCATGTAGCCTTTTCTTTTCTTTCTTTCTTTTTTAGACAGGGAAAAAGTAGATGATATGTGGTGATGACTTAACACAATGTTTGCAGGTTGCCCATGGAGAAGAATAAACTTCACCCAGGAATAAAGCGGAATAAAGGCCAAGAAAATTGCTGATGAGACAGATCCTTGGTATTATGCGCTGCAGGTCCCTCTTGCTGACCTGTCTGAACCTATCTGTGCAGTGGGATCCGCTTCTGTGGGCACCAGCATCTCCCTGCATGGACACCAGCGTATCCAGCACCAGGAACCAGTTCTGACAGCTCTTCATCTGGGAGAAGGGTGTTTGTGTTAAAAGGGTGTTTGCAGTTTGCAAGCATGATGAAGGTTAAAAAAATAAAAGAGATAGGGGAAAAGGTGGATAAAAACCATCCTAAAGGAGGCACTTGGACTCCTGCCACCCCATGACTTCCCTGAAACAAAAAAGGTGGAGGATAAAGGGGGAGCTGCAGAATTAGTTCCCGCTCCAAAACGTCTCCCTGTTGAGAAGGCGGTGAGGGCTCGCCTCTTGCTGATGCTCCTTTGGTTCTCATGTTCTGACTGCTGATGGCATCCCCGTTACGAGAGCAACCTAAATGAATGCAAAGCATACACGATTTCCTTGCATGTGTCAAGAGGCTAACAGTGTTCAGCACTGAGTGCTGTGCGGGGAGCAGGGAAGAGAAGTTTTCTTTGCTGCAGCCTGCAGGAAGAGTTTGCACTTTCCTGTCCTGAAAACCCAGTGATGACCACTACTTCCAGAGGAAATATTGTGGTGGGTTTATTCCCAGGCATTTACCTGTGGAGCTGCAGGATGAGATGGCTTGTGGGTTAAAGGGGGCTTGCAGGACCCCCTCACCTGGCCTGGTCCTTGCAGGGGAGGAGCAGTAGTGGACAGGAAGGTGAGCTCTTGCCTGTGCCACGAACTTGAGCAACATTTATTTTACATAATATGATTCTGTGATGCTAGAAGAAAATTATCTTAAATAGTAGCATTCATTAATCAAAAAACAAAAATCATCCTTTATAAAACAACCCCAAACTGTGTTTATTTGTGGTATTTAGGTGCCCCCATTACCATTACATGTTATATGACCATGCAGCACTGCTTATTCCTAATAGCTCAGTAGTTAGAGGATTTTATTAAGAAGTGGAAAGTCTCTTCCCAGGTCAGTTCGAAGGAGTTTAAACCCATGATGTATGTGTCCCAGGAGACAACAGTGACCACACAGGTCGCTGTGCAGTCCCCATTCCTGCTGAATATAGACCAAGATTCGTGCAACAAGGATGACATTACCAGCTGGAGGATGGCTTGGAAGGCTTCTGTTTTAGGAGCACAGGATCTTAGTACTGGGTCTGCATTTTAGGCAATGTTAAATGAAAAGCAGTCTTAAAATCAAGAACCTGATGCTTGCTGGTGATATTAACCACATTCCTCCACGGATTGTGTTATTTTGGATGAGATCAGCAATTAACAGACTTTCTTCTGAAGGTCATGAATTACCATAGAGGCCAAACAATCAGTGCTTTTGTTTGTTGCCTTCATTTACGCTAGAAGCAATGTTTGCTGACTATACGTCTCCTAAGTCAGTCTCCTAGGTACGGAAGTGCACACTCAATTCTCAATTTCAGGCAACAAACAGCTTTGTATAAAGATAGAGGTTTATCCATGATGTTGTTTTTTTTTTTTTGCATTTGTATTGGCATAAATCCAGGAATACTCAGTTAAAAATAGAAGTTGATTTACACAATTATAAGCAATATCTGCATCCAGCCCAAGATTTTATGCTCCTGAATAAATGCTACAGAAACACGGATCTGCAGGAGGCTGAATATCCTCCCTTCCACTCCAGGTCCAACCCACTGCTCGCTGCAATCCCTGGGAAGTTTTCCATGACTTCGGGATGCACTGGAGCTGGCTCTCAGTCTGCTCCTTTAAAGAGCAAACTGGTTTAGCTAGCACAACCAGGGCTTAGCAGACAACTCAGCAATTACGGGATCATGTAACTACAGTAAGAGGCTGAGCTGCAAATTACTGTAATTATAAATATTTCTGTTGCAAGGCAAATTTACAGCCAGATATGTCACGTCGAAATTATTTTATTTTGTGGGTAATTCTAATTTTGCAATACATTTCTAGAACTTCATTTTCCTGTTAAACAGCCTTTTAATTTGAAGAGCCTATTAGAGCGGTTATGGCAGATTATTGTTAGAAGTTAGGAGCAGATGCTGAAACGCAAACACACTCCATTGCGTGGTCTCAATCCCGACAGAGCAGTGCAGTTGGGAATTGTGGTTTGTATCATTGTAAAGGTATTGGATAGTGCTTCTGTGAAGGCTCCGTTTGTCTCCGCTTCCTCTCATGTACCCAAGTTAGGCTCCCTCTTCAAAAACAGGAGAGACAAGTAACTTCAGAACGCTCATTCTTTGAGGGTATTCATCTAACTCCACAGAAAATAGAATTTGAGATGAGATGGCTTCCAGTACATGGAGTTCAGAAGGATGCCAAAGCAAGGCTGGAAAAGCGCAGGTATTTTGTGCGACTTTCAGTAAGTCATTTACTCTCTCTGTGTCCCAGTGTTTAGTTCTCCATCTGCAGAGGGAATCATACTGTCATACTGCGGGAGGATATATTCGGGTTTTAAATTCCCAGAAATGTTGCAGTATGGGACAAAGGAAAACTCACCCACTAACTAAGCTTTCTGCCAGTACTGGAGAATTTGATCTGGATAGACTCTGCTCTGGTGAAAGGAGAGAGAAAGGGTTCGGGCAAAGCAGGAAAGTTGTAAAGAGAAGCTGATCCTGCTGGTTAGTGAGTTGGAATATTTCACTCCCACTTGTTTATCTCAACCAAACAGCAGATAATCTACATCCCTGTTAGTACCAGCCTTACCTTGAGGATTGGAAGCATTGCAGACTGCAAAGTGGCAATTTCCACGGTTTCAAACTCTTTCCAAAAGTCCACGTGTTGTCCAAGCGTTATCAAAGGACAACACGGCACGTGGCCTGTCTTCCATGGGATGCAGGCCGAGTGCCCCGCATTCCCAGCCCCTCGCTGATTGACACCAGGCAAGTGGAAAGGTTTAGCCCAGGGATCAGCTGTGCCTTGGGGCTGACCCGGTCACCGTGAGAAGAAAGAATGACCCCGTCACCTTTACCTTCCTATCGGTTTACACTGCGCTGCCGCTCAGGAGGGATCCCGAAAACCACCCCCGGGCGCTCCGCTCCCTGACACGTACAGGGCTTGACCCTCCGTTTCCGCTGCGCCGCCTGCCCCATTGGCGGAAGGGCACGGCAGGCAGGCACAGCGCACACGGACGGGCTCTGGAGCACCCTCCTCCCCGCAGCAGTTTGTGATCCGGGCTGTTTTCTTCAGGAACGGCTGCAGGCCGGAGCGGGGTCTGAGATGCTCTGCAGAAGCCGCCGGGCTCCGAGGACTGGCACAGCGGAGATTTCAGCAGCGTTCACCCCCCCAGAGCAGGTGGTTCAGAGCACTTTTGTTCTCCAAAGTCACCACTAGGATGCCCAGGAGTTCCCAGGTCTTGCAGCCTGTACCCGAGAAACTCAGGCATTGTCCTGTCTCCTTTTTCAGGGATGTTCATACGTAGCTGGTAAAAATAAGGATCTGCAGCTCTACTTCTGTTGGAATTTTCTACTTCTGTTAGACTTTATTTTCCTCTGGCTAAGGTGTCCAGCGATATCTATTACGTAGATTTTGGGCCCATGCAGTTAGGTCCGGAGCATAGGAGTCCAAAATATGCAGCCATGAAAATCGGAGGCTCAAAGGCATTTTCACAGGCCAGACTCGCTCGCCGTCTTACTGGTTTACGGGTGTACCCTGCAGTTTGTATTGTATTCACAGACCATTTTCATGTACTTGTCTAGGCTAATTCCAAATATTCTAAGACAAATGGTATTTTCTCCTAGGCCCTGCCTCTGACTAAACAGTCTCAATGGGAATTTTCTTTGGTGACTCATTTGTACCCAGGCTAGCACAGATGAAGCCCCTGTGACACAGGCTTATGGATAACCAGTCTTCTCCTCCAGAGACATCACGGTACCTGCAAAGCACCTGGTGCTGCTGATCCCACCCTGTCTTTGCTGGGCCATGTGCCGCATCTTACTCCTTAGAAGCCTGAGCCTTTATTTTTAAAAAAGGATATCAGTCTTTCCGCTCACACAGAGTTTACACTGTGAAATCCAAGAAGCTTCACAGCAGAGCTGAAAATAGCCCTTGCTGGGTCCCTTTTGCCTGCACCAACACTTTCCAGAGAGTGTTTTTGCTCCAGCAGCAGCACCAGGAGACCCTCTTGGAGGACGAGCGCTGTAACCAAACTATCTCGGACAGAGGCCCTCGCAAGTGCAACAGTCACTGGGAAGAAATATTTTTTAGATACTAAAAGGTATTAATGAAAAGCAGAGAGTAAAATGAAACATTAAAGTATTAACATATCATTAACTTTTGTCATATGCAAATCATTCAGCGTTAGAAACGTCTATGGTCCTGCGTTACAAAGGACTAATGCCGCCTCCTATGAGGAAAATTCCCACCAGCCTGAAGACCAAGACTTTGTCATCTCCTTCACAAGGGCCAATTATTTATTCTGTGCACTTCAAAAGTTAGAGGATCCTTTTGATACGTGAGAAGATTGTTAAATTACCTGCGAGGGAGCAGTGCTGCTTTTCAAGCTCTGGCCTCCGCAAGGGACATTCCCATCTCACTGCTCCTTTGCTCACTCATTTCCTCCTGCAGCAAAGCTGGTTTAAAGGATTCCTGCTTGTTCCCACCTCCACACCACAGCTCACTGTCCCGCCGTTGTCCCAGTGCAGTTGTCCACGGGGTCAAGCAGCAAATCAGGTCACCGAAATGAAAAATCGGTGTCTCTCTCCTGTGGATGCTTTCCATGATTTCAGCTAGGGGCTGGGTGGCAGTTCGGAAGAAACGAACTGCTCATCTCCGAGCCCCACAGGATAGGAACAGCACCCGCATTTCCTTCTGCTGCTAACCTGCACAGGCAGCTTCTCACAAGGCTGGACAAGGGCATTTATCTGTTTGCTTTCAAGGATGTCCGTTCAATTTTTGGTGAGACCAAGAGCCAGGGCTGTGCATCTACACAACTACTGGCTTGTTTCTTTGAGAAATTCACTAGCAATATTTCACAATTAAACTCTTAATTAACGTAAGTAACTAATTTAAAATATACCCAAAAGGAGATTTTTATTTAGATGCACATTTACTGGACATTTATACTGTATTTCATTACATTAGGCTGGAAGACCCATCTGTTATAAAGCTTGCCAAAGACTTCTCACTATGTGAAGTTGTTGTAGCTGATATAAGGCAGAAAGTTTTCATGCTATTTGCCTGCCTCAGGCAAAATTGCCTTGGCAAATTCTAGCCACAATGTTTAACTACAGATTAATTAAGAGCAAAGAAAGAAAAAATATTGATGGTGTCTTGTGAAATAACGTCTCTATTTCCTTTGAAAATGTGAGGTGAACGCCTATGCATTTTTTAAGTTTAAGAAGTGTCAATGACATTGATATGACATTGATCTTCCTGTTTTTGTCTCAAACTACATGTTTGCACTGAGCTGCTTAGACTGAGGGATAGCTATTTTGGTAGCTATTTTAGTTGTATAAAAATTATTTGTCTAAGGATTTGCCTACAGCAACATTCTTGCTTGCACTGGGAAAGCCCTTCAGAAATGCCTTACCCGGTCATCTCCATTTACCATGCCATGGTTTGATTCATGGAGTGGCCTCAGATGGACTCGCTGCTGATGAATCTAAACCAAAAGATGTACCTGGAGATGTGTCTGGTGTTCTCCTGGCACAAGACTAGAGCTAGACCAGGGTATCCCCTGTCAGTGTCTTTAGTACAGACATCAAGTTTCCATCTTCTTTCAGTCTACTCCTATTGCACTATATACTTTACCTGTTAATGTACATAAACAGGGCCTAAATCAACACTAATCATTGCCTGTGGTGATAGAGATACCAGTCTACATCCTGACTAACTCAGAAAACTCAGTTTTATGTAGTTTAGGCTAGGAAAGATGACTCCACCTTTAGGCGTCTGATATATCTACCTCTCTGCTGCCCAGGGTCACATCTATAGAGGCATCTTAACCCGCTTTCAAGCTCCAAGAAGGAATTTAGCACAACTCATATCCAGAAGTTGAAAGCTCTTCCGAGCTGAAGAGTGGAATCCCAGCCCTTGAATCCTGACCCTCTTGCGATGCTGGCAGTGAGCAGAAACCTGCTTCCTGGCACTGCAGAGCATGTTTTGCAGGCATAAAAAGTAGCCAAGACTGGAGCCAGGNGTAGTTTAGACTAGGGAAGAGGACTCCACCTCTAGGTGTCTCTGATATATCTACCTCTCTGCTACCTAGGGTCACATCTATAGAGGCATCTTAACCCGCTTTCAAGCTCCAAGAAGGAATTTAGCACAACTCATATCCAGAAGTTGAAAGCTCTTCCGAGCTGAAGAGTGGAATCCCAGCCCTTGAATCCTGACCCTCTTGCGATGCTGGCAGTGAGCAGAAACCTGCTTCCTGGCACTGCAGAGCATGTTTTGCAGGCATAGAAAGTAGCCAAGACTGGAGCCAGGACTTGAGCAGAAGCACTTCCTAATGATGTTGTGTGCACAGGAAAGTCATTTCTGGAAGCCGAACTATGTAAATAAAGTTTTCCACTGACCTCTTTCTCCCCTCTCAGTTCCCAACCTTATAAATAACTCTTACTTCCACCTTCAGAAGTTTTCCAGAGCTCTGCTGAGACTTTTGGTGTACCTATTTTTAGCTTTGCATCTATTGACAGTGGTTTCCTCCTTGCTTGCCTATTAAAACTGCAGCCTAGAAAATGCAAAGGCTATCCAATTCCCAAACTGGCTTTCCATGGAGGCGTCTGTAAAGAAGGTCATCATTTCTTTCCATCAGAGCTGGCACATGCATCCTCTGAGAGTCACCAGGTGAGTCAAGCGTCAGCTGCTCTCAGAAGCCTCCCAAGAGCAGAGAATGCAGCCAGGTATAGGCAGTGATCTCTAAGAAAGGATGTTATGAAGACTCTAATGCACGTAGCAAGGAACAGGAGTGAAGGAAGCATTCTAGATTATTTTAGTCAAAAAAAAAATCACTAATGGCTGGAAGTGTTTGGAAAAGCTGGTGGATTTTAACAGGAGCAGAGGAGATCTTTTTTTGCCATTCCTCAGCGGACAGCATTGAATCACTAGCTTAGAACCGTACCTGTTAACAAGCTATAAAACCAGTGTTAGTCTGGGCAAGTTTCTTGCCATGTGGTTGGACATAGTGCATGGTAGGCTCTGTGGGATACATGCAGATTGAGCAAAAAAGTGCAAGCAAACCTGCAAAGCTGTTTGGTATGTCGGTGTAACCACAGCTTGTGAAGCTTGAGAGAAGAGGCAGAGGCAGATACGGCCCATGAAATAGGGCCCTTAGTGGTGTTTAATTAACCCCATTAACAAAAGCAAGTTAAAAAGCCCAACCTTGGTAGTCTTAGTAGCAGATCTTTTTTTCCTACAGTGGTAATCCTTTCCTGTGGAGTATTACTGCAGAAAATGGAAAATGATTGTATAGCCACTTCAAGTTGTAAAAAGAAAATTGTTTGACGAACATAGTAATTTATGTGATTTTTTATGTGTGCTTGATGTCCTGTTTCACACATAGTATTTTAGACAAATCTAACAAGAGGTTTAAAGTGGTAGAAAAAGCTGCGAACTATACAAAAATGTATTTTATAGAGATACGTGACATAAGGTCTGATTCTCAGAGACATGCTTGAAGTAGGACACATGATTAAAGAACTTGCTGAATCAGAGATTTTGCGTACAAAAGGCCAGTTATGCAGCTAACTGGCTGTGCAAATAGACTGTGCGATTTCCTTATGCAGTTGTAACTGCACACAAAACAGCTACACATTCATTGCTGGTGTGACTTACATGAACACTACTGGGGAAATAGAGAGTTAGTGTGATTGTAGCTCCAAGGATTTTTCCACTGTAAAGTGTGTTTTAGCTTCCACCTTGTCTCTACAGGTAAGATCTACCTTGCAAAGCTGGTGGATTAGATGTGGCCTGTGGTAGATGGAGCTTCCAGAACTTCAGGTGACTCAGACACTTGATCTGAGAGAGTAACTGATAGCAGGAACAGGTTGCCATCCAATCCTTTGACCAACAAGAAGATGAGGATGATAACACAGTTTGTGGATGAGTTTTATAGCCATTTCTTGCCAGCTGTGTCATGTCAGGACGGGTTCTGCCCCAGACTCTGATGGAGAACGTGCTCCAGCCTCTCCTAGTCCCTGTTCTGCCTCTTATCTCTGGTGTCTTTTCTAAGCCACTTCACTTTTCCAGCCTTGCTTATTTTCCAACCTGCGAGCTCCTTATTCTTGGTGCAGTCTCCTCTCCCAGGCCTCTGTGCAGGGGTATACCAAAAACCCAGGAGAGGTGGACACCGTGTTCCCTGGCCGTGCAAGGGTGGTCAGGCCCATCCTGGCCTCCAGCAGGAAGATGCAGCAACAGCAAGGTGAGACCTGCGCCGCTGGCCAAACGCAGCCCAACATGACAATGCGGTCACGGTGCGTTTGGCATCTGAGGGCTTGCGAAAGGGTGAAGCACACCTAGAGCAGAGGGACCTGTGGACAATTTAGCAGCTAAGTTCTGGCAAAATGAAGATAAAAACACCATCTCCCCCACAAATGAGGCTATGATTAATACCCGCATTGTAGTGATGAGNTATCTCCTCCACAAATGAGGCTATGAGAATAAACTGATTAATACCCGCATTGTAGTGATGAGTGGCACAGAGAGGACCATGAGGAAAGGAACAAGTCTGCCTTTGAGAAACACTTGGACAATGTGTCAGTGAGGCACTGGGCTATGCATTGAATAATGATGAGAAACAAAGTACTGAAGGGCTGCTCGCTTAGTGGCCATCGTCCTTTCTGTGCAAGGAATGCGGCGAGGGCCCAGGGACCGCCAAGGGGACAAAATATTCATGGTGGCTAGAGGATATTGCAGTAATCTGCATTAGAGGCAGCTCAAAGAGCTCCTGAATCTAGGCCACAGAGAGAGGTTGTGCCCATATAGCCTATGATGGGAGGCATCATAAATGATCATACATTTAAAGAAGACCAGAGACTGCCTACAAGGCCTCTAAACTGAGATTTCAGTGTCCACTCTCATTCTGACATTTCCTAACTCCACTTTGCTACTTAATTTGTCATAGTTTTGTGTGTGCATGCATGGTATTGTATAAACTGAAAGCAACACCTTGTACCACACCCATAAATGAATAGCTTGGACAGACAATAAGGCAGATGTGTAAGACATTTGTGGTATGAAATACTACTGAATAAGCAAGCAGCTGTATTCCCATCTAGCTTAATTTTCCAGATGGTTGCAGCAAGCAGCATCCTGCAGAGAGCATTGTACTGGTCAAGTCCTAAACTGACAAAGGCTGAATAAGTGTAATATTATCTGTGACTTGGAAGAAAGGATTGTACAATTCCTGCCAGGAGCAGATGGCAAGATAGCGTTCTTAGCCACAGCTGATACCGACCTGCTAGAAGGAACCACAGATCTTAATTGCAAACGTATCTTATGACAATTGATGCAATCCCTTAGTCAAAGAGCCTTGACTGTTCCTCTAGCTAATTCCCCCATCCTATGAACATTACTAGGCAGTGTCTGGTATAAGGCTTAGCCACATAAGCAGCTCCTAGATTCCTATCTCATGAAGATGCTGGCTCATATCACGCATTACATCAGCCCGGTCAGATTAGATGGAGACTAGGGGCTTTATTCAGGCTGCCTATCAGAAGTGATTCACGTAGATGCTGTGCGTCTTAAAGGATCAAGGGAGTGATGAGTGATCCAGATCCTGGCTCCTTGCGGTATCAGGAGTCATACTTGTGGCACAGAAACTTGACAGATCCTCTACTGGAAGGGCCTAAAAGGACCATGGCAGCTGCTTGCCCTGGACATCCTAATGTAAACCATGGCTAGGAATTTCCATAAAAGTTCCACTAGGAAAATTCTTTAAGTTCAATCTCTTGATAAACTAAGAGCAGGCACTCAGTCAGCAGTGCAGATCAGCTGGGGAGAGGCAACTTGCTCAGCTACCACAGCTGCTTGCAGCCATGCCATTAATACAGGCAAGGAAAGCTGTTTTAGCCCAAATTAGCCAGCTCAAGGAAAGTTATCTCCCCTTTAGCCTTCCCTTCACTCAAGGCTGGAAGTTTAAGTATAAAATAATTATTAAAATAAAAAACATTATTTAATATGAATATTGAGGTGTTAGTACATACTGGTTGGTGCATTTTAGAATAATACCTTTTGTCCTAATCTAAACAAGTCTTCACAAACTATAAGAAAATCAGCCCTGGTATTTTATTTTTCATTCATCCTCGCTTTCCTTTTTACTATATGTCCACTTGCCTTTCTATTCCTGAGAGACCTTCCATATTTATGCTTGCTTCAGAAAGCTCTTGCTCCCCAGCCTACCATACCTAGCAAGCCTGTGAAATTGAGTTTGCCCTTGACCATTCACCCCGAATCCAGGAAAAAAAAAATGTGAAAAGTGAGGAGGGAAGGGGAGAAGGAGCGTTTTCAAAGAGATGAAGTAATGCTGTTATAAAAAACTGCTTTTTAGTGCATATAGTGGCTAAAGGATGGCCAAGAAATGCACGTGCACATTAAAACAAAGGTGGGGAAGAAAATTCCCAAGAAAAGGGAAAAGAGGACCCTCAAATACCTTTGGGTTTTGGAATAACAGCTTCCAGACGCTGCTGTCTCAGTGCTTCAAGTGCGGAGACAGTGCGGTGCCATCTGCGGCTGCTCAGTAAATACCCTCTAACCAACCTCCACGTACCCTGCAGAGCCCCAGGGCACCCCCGAAAATCCTGTTGGCCCCAGGGGGAGCCCAGGGCTCATCCCTGCTTTAAAGGCCAACGCTCTGCGCCCAAGGCAGCGTCAGGCCGGGAATGCAGCTCCCTTGTGCGGCTCCTGCTGCTCACTTGGCCTCTCTGAAGGCCGCCGAACTGACCCGCTGCGCACAAGTGACCGTCTGTAACAGCATGTGAGACGCATTCATTTCTAGAACCCATAAATCAAAAGCAAAAGCAACATCTGAATTTCCAGGCACAATTTCAGAGGGACACTTTTCCCTCTTCCTGAAAAAAAATCTTTTTTTTTTTTTTTGTCATATTTACTGCTCTTCATTTATACAAACAGTCTGGAGGGGTGTTATCATTGCTGTCATTTTCTTTTCAAGCAGACTGTGACTTTATCTTTGCAGAGCAGGCAAAACGTAGCCCCAAAGCCTCCCTGCCACATCAGAGTCTGGATGCACCTCTGAGGATGCCAGTAAAGCGTTTGCCTTCCTGTTTTGTTAGCTCAGCGCAGGTTTGAATTCCTAAAAACCTGAGCACTTGTCTTTGATACTCCGCACTTGGGTTTATTAAGATTCACAGATGATGCTCTTGCAAACACCAGTGGGGATAGAAGGAGCCTGCAAATACCGGTTGAAAAATAACAGTGACATTCACTCAGAAAAGGGGAACATAATACACGTAGGGGAAGACAAGCTGAAATGCAGATGTTCAAGGAGAAACCTAGAAAGTCTGACCTGTGGCAGAGAGTTAAGGGAATATACCCACATGCTCTGACTGTCCTACTATCCTCTGCCTTCACCCAGGAGTCTTCCCACGAGCTCCATCGCTGCCAGGCCTCCCTGGGACTAAGTCCTCTCCTGGCACGGGGCGGGCAGGAGCTGGATCTCCAAGAGCTCCTTCGCACTGCCTGTGGCATTGGGACAAATCCGCTTGGGCAGTAAAACAGGAGGTGCGGTTTCAATTGCTGGTGTGCATGGCTGTATGCACCTGTAGGGAATTATCCACATGTATATCTGCCAATGGAAAGACTTCAGAGCAAAGTTTCTGAGGGAGATTTTATAATATACATTTGGTTTAGCCTTTCAGTATCTCCTTTGCCCTTCCTGGAAATGTAGAAAAGCAGACTTGAATGGGGCGTTGATTTCAGGGAAACTCAAAGTGCCGGCTAAAGTGAAGTATGTGCTGAGGAGATGGGCCAGGCTAGGACTTTTGCTGTCCGCTTTGTACAGTAGGGCTGAGATGTTGTATTTCAAGCATATTTTGGATGCAAGCACGCTTGACACCCCTTAGGATATATTCTGTGCTCAGCAATGTTCCTTTCCTACCTCTCAAATGGCGCAAAGACAACTTAGCTAGCCAGAAATGGTCGAAAACAAAGTGACTCTGTGCGAAGCAGATATTCTTCTCTAGTACCTGCTTCTCTCTGCTATCCTACGGAAGATCGAGTGTGTGTGTGTAAGGTCTGCAAAGAAATCCGTAACACTCCCTGAGGATAATCTAGCAGACCTGAATCTTCTAGTGAAATAAGGCCACTGATGAACCTTTGTGACAGCTCTAAAAGGTAGACTGCTTTAGTGAATCCTAGCCTCGAGGAACTGCTAACAGGTTCCCTTTTCTTCCTTCTGAGTGTCTGAGCTCCACACAAAGGATAAAAATCTTATTTCCCAGGTCTACATTAGCTCGTTAAATAAGAGTATTCCTGTGACATGATGGAAAAAAGGAAAAAATCATACAAAAAGGTAAAAGTCAGATGCATACTCTGGCTCTGTCTTACACCAAGAATGTAAAATGAAAGGAATAAGAGATTTTGCAGTGAGATTCTTTTTGGTTCTTTTTGCCAGAATCTTTGCGTATGTCTCGTCTTCCTTGGTCTGCCCAGCTGGATCCCCCTGTTGATGGCTGAGGCTGTCAGGCAGCCCTGACATGCAAGGGTTGTAAGGTGTCATGTATAGCCCTTCTACAGCTGACCTCTTTCTGTGCATTTTCTCACACTGATACTGGTATCCCTAATGTGGTGACACTAATCAGAGAGCACAAATTCACCAAAAAACTTCAGTATAAGCAGAGCTTAAGGAATTTGATGTAACTACCTTGAGATCATCTTTTTTTTCCTTCATGCTTTCCAAGAGGCAAAAAAAACATCTTTCTGGTGGATATTTCTTGAGGCTTTTGATTATTTTGCTTCACAGTTCTATTTCCTGGATAAAGGTGAGATCCATGTTTTTTTCCAAACTATTTTGATTTGCAGACATCTATCCAGCAGAGGTAGAAATGCTGAAATAAGGAATTTAAGCTCATCAAAGGCTCTTTAGTGTTCACTGCTCTACAGGAACTGATTCAAATTGGTCTCCAGATGTCCAGGAAAATATTGGGCTGGATCGTATTTTGAAAAATCTGAAGACCGTGTTAATAAACGTCCGGGCCCTGAGAAGTTTGGAGAAACAATGTGCTCTTTCTTACTCCCGCCGCGGTGGGCTTGCGTCCGGCTGCACGGCTGCGCGGGGGTCTGTGCATCGCGTGGCCCAGATTCCTTTCCTGACTTGCAATTGTTTGGCTGCGTGACCTCTCCTCGCCGTCTCTCCGAGGACTCCCCGTAGCCCTCGTTGCCGCAGCGCTCAAGGCCTGGGAAAGACACTTAACCTCGCTGAGATGCGGCGGTGACCTCCGCAAAAGGGGATTGCTGCCGAGGCTCACACAAGGATCACTCCAGAAGCTGGAAATACGCCGCTTTTGCTCATTAATAGGCGCTCAAGGGAGTTAAAATGGAGGCAAAAAAATATCATATGGTCTTGACAACCCTTTCTGTTGTCTGAGTGGTGCCAGCTTGCCAAGAAGTGGTATCTGACTGCCCAATGTTAATATTTTCGGCCCTTGATGAAGCACCTGTCATAACCGCGTGTCTCCCCACCGCTCGGTGCCTGGCAGCATCCCCAGGGACTGACAGCTGCTCACAAGTCATTTAGGCTTTTTGCCATGTGCTTTCCAACACCCAGGTTTTTGTGGAGAAAATATCAAACATTTTAATGTATTTTCATTTATCCCAAGGCTTCACGAGACAAAGTTCTCATCACCAACTCTCCTGGTGGAAAACATGGCTCTGCTGAATAGCCCTCTTCCTGGTGTGCTCTTTGATCATGTGAATTAAGTCCTCTTAAGGTCACTCTCAAAATTTCAGAATTCCTGAATGAATTCCTTCCCTGCTATGAAGGAAGTTGTCTCTTTTGTTTAAGGACTACAGCTCATTGCAGCAGGTTTCCTGTTAAAATATCTCTCTCCTCCTCGTAACCCTTTACATTCTCCCAGACTTTTCTCCTGGGCCACCCAAAGAATGCAGTTCTGAATACAATGTTCTCGAGAACACATTTTAGTTCCCGAAATCATTTTCTACCAATAATTTCAGCTCCTGCTTTTATTGTCTTACCTGCAGATGTGCTTCTGATTCCCTGTTGAAGATTGAGATGAATTTGCTGAGGGAGGGGAAGCCTGTGTTTCATTTTAGCCCTTTGGTACATTTTGAAACCGAATGTCGGTGCTTTTATTGTGACTCGTCATGTTTGGGCTATTATTATTTATTCATTGTGTCAGGAGGCTTCCATATTGTGAATATATCATGATTGCTGCCATATCAGGAGTAGTTCTTGTGAATCAGTCAACAGCAATGTTAACACCATCACACTATTTTAAAATTCTCCTTTTTAAAAATATATCCATTATGTGATCCAAAAATTCTCATTTTCTTCCTAATGATCACTTGCAACACCAGAATGATGATCTATATTTTTCTTAATGAAAAAATAAATAAGAAAAATAATTAAGCTCGTCTCCCTAACATGCACGCTCTTTGGGTCATCCCATAATATCCTAAAGAGTATTTTTGAAAACTTTATTTCTAGAACTATAAGTAAATGATACTACTGAAACTCTGAGAGTATCAGCACATTTTTACTATATAAGCAAAAAAAAAAAATAAAAGTAACAGTAAATATGTAATCTGTCCACTGAGTCACAAAAGCATCAGAAGAATAGTGAAATCTTGAGCCCAGGAACAGTTTTTTGGGGTTATAATGATGATACTACAAAACAAATAACTGTCACATATATGTAAGATTTTTTTTAATTTCTGTAGTCTTCTCCTACTCTCTCCCGCTTTGTTATCCAGTTTCAACTGAGCAGGAAGTGGGAAACAGTCAGCTCCATCATGAATGCTAATATTGCATTAGATGAAAGGTCCCCAAAATGAAGGAATGCTGATGGAAAAAAATACCATGAAACGTAAAACCCCATAACAAACAGAGTTTCTTCCCACTTGAAAAATGCTGCATTAGCAAATAATCCAGTGGACTCTGGATGTTCCTCTCAGCATTAAGAGGCAGAAGAAAATACAGCATAAAGCAACTTAAGAGGTCAATAATTATTTCATTGCAGCCTATGGGTGAAATTAATTCTCAGGCTCACAGTTTTAAATAGTGGTGCTTTTAATAAAAGCTTCTTTCTTTTATTTTCTTTTTTTTTAAACCTATATTGCCTATTACATTTAAAAGGCAGAAAGGCTCCTGCTTGAGAGCATCTAATTTCAATTTCCAATCTGCATATTCTGCACTTTTCCACTTTCATCCTGATTTTTGAGAGCACTTTAGAAAAGATAATTAAAAGATATGAATTAGCAGAGAGTGAGCATTATGACCACCCAGCTCACCAAGAGGAAGGTCTTTAAAACTTCAGGATGGGTGAAAAGCACCGTGTATGTGTCATAACATTATTATTCTTTCCATTAGGCCATTTACTGCTCTTGATCTGTGACAAAGCTCCTGCTGATGTCAACTGAAGTTGTGTGCATTGATCCAGGTGGAAAAAAAAAAGGCATTTGTGGATGAATATATTTTTTCCCCAGTATGTGGAAGAGAATTGATCAAAGCGTAAGTGCTTGGGCTGGAGAGCTTGCCATGGCCAACTTGAGGCCTAATCCAAAGAAGGGTGTTGGTGTCCCCAGGTTAGGAGCTACCATACCCAACATCTGGATGGCCAGCCACCACCAAGGCATCTGAAGGCCAAAGCTAGGCATTAGCTACACAGACTGTTTAGGAGTGGCTACATCTGTACTAGAAATTACACAGGGTCAGCGCAGAAGCCAAGCTTCGCCCAAACTGTTTTCCATTACCTGACATCTAGGACTCTCTCAGCGCATGCCCAAGCGTGCCTTGAGGGCTGGCACAGCCCAGCAATCACTGCTAATGGGTGCGATGGAGGAAGCCACCTATTTCAGGGAGAGGAGAAGAGAATTCAGGCACAAGGACACCGGCTGCCTCTGCCATCGGTTCTCAGGCTGCTCTGCGGCCCATCTTCTCTGCTAGCACAGACAGTGTGTGCTGGTGTACTGACCCTGGTGTTGGTGAAGGCCAAGCCAAAGCTCCTGGGAGCTCCTCTGCATTTTCAGCGGGATGACATGCAGCACAAAACACACATCTGAGGGCCAGTTCCCCCCGCCTCAGTCTAAGGACATTGGAAAACAATGAGGTCCTTGGAGAAGGACCTATGGACAGCCCACCTTCTCTGGAAACGGGGTCACTAAAGCAAGGAGAAAGACCCAATCCGAAGGGGTGGCTGGGGAGAAAGCCAGACTGTACAGGCACCCTGTTCAAAGAGGTGTTATGCATCTAACCTCATCAGCCTTTATTCTTTCACCTTAAAATAAAACAAAACCCACAAATTTAACTTTGAAGTTGGGAGTGGGTCTGGGTGTCCTTGTCCCAGCACGATGGTGAAGCAGCAGGATGGAGATGCCCCTCGCTCATGCTTGCTTGGGATTGTCACCTCCCAGGTGGCCGTCTGCCCACCTCAGCTTCCCCAGCAGCTCTCCAGAGAGGCACAACAGTCAGTGGCCACTCAAAATGTGCATTATGGGTCGTGCTTTCACACACTGACACCTAACGCACCCCGTGGTGCTCTTAAAAGCCAAATTTCCAGTCCATCTCCTATAAACTCTCACCATGACCCAAATTGTATCAGATATCTCGGCCCTTTGAAAACCAGCCTAGAAAATGCGGCATGACCTGGAAACCTGGCAATGCACTGGACTGCAGGTGGCCAAAACGGTGTGGCAGGGGCACAGCACAGCAGCATCCTCTCCCCATTCCGCTGCAGCCTGGATGCTCCGAAGGCTTCCCAGCCCAATAGATGCTGCTTAGCCGTTTTCCCCTTTGAGGAAACTCTGATTTACATTCATTCTCCACATGTATAGCATTTGTTTATTTCTGCAATATATTAAAATTCAGTAACATTCCATACTTGGGGGGGAGCTTAAAGAGAGAGTAATGACTTGCACATGTACTGCGCTACATTGGATGTTTTCCAGTATAATAAATAAGAGGGAGAGCAAGATTTTACAGCTCAGCCATTAATGAGAACAGTCCACTATCACATATGGAAAAATATTTTAGCCAGTAAAGGCTGACACAACACTGATGGCTTTTAGTTGTCCGATATGAATCATCTCCATAGAATAAATTCCAAAATAAAATATATCATTAGTTTATTTGTAACCTCACTGCAGGCGGCTGCAAATAAATTTTTGCATCAGTATGCTCTAAAACTGGATAGCACTATTCTAGAAAAAAAAGTTAATTGAACTGTAGATGTTAGACAAATGCACTTTGTCAAGGGCTAAACCTTTTAGTTTTTATTATTACCTGTAGATAGCTTCCTTTTTCATTCTCTCTACGTTAGGCAGTTTGCAGAGAGAAAAGCTGAATGAAAACAGCACATGAGTCAGTGGTCTAATGAAATAGATGTGACTGAATAGTTCTTCACAGCATTTAAAAAAATACTGGGGAGATATTTGAACATTGAAGTGAAAATAGTTGGAGTGGAATAAATGAAGAGTCCACAGCCGCTCAGCTACCAGATTCTCTCCCGTTGTAGCCTGGAAGAGCAGCAGAGCTGCTCCCACCACCCTTGGGCACCAGAGGTGTCCAAACCAGGATGTGACTGGAAGGGAGCTCCTCTGTAGGGAGCGCACAGCAATGCCCTGCTCCGAAGGGTGGGTGAGCTCCGAGCCACCATCAAAAACACCTATTTCCCCACTGGTTTGGTGAGCAAGCTTCAGGCTCCTCTATTGCACACCCCACATTAAGTCTGGGCTGGATACCAGCACGGCAGAGCAGGGGCCTGGGTCTTTCCCCACTAAGAAGACTAAGCTGTGCCTAGCTATGCATGCGGTAGTGTTAGGAAAATGAGAGTTCCCCGTCATTAATACTTTCTGGTAGCCAGTCATTAACATTTCTTGCATGCATTTACCTTAAGAGAATCAAAGAACAATTTTTGCATGAACATATTAGCAGAGCCATCATTAATAAACTGCCAACTTTTTAGCATTCGGTGCATGCTTCTCTGTGTCCTCGGGGCTGTACCACCGAGAGCGAGAGAGCACGAGCCGGCACACTCTGTCGAATGCAGTAACTTGCACCACCATAAGTGTAAGCAAAGGCTGAGCATGAGATCAAATTACTCCTGGGGCTCAGTCTTTTCTCACTAATTTATTCTTTTAAGGATATTTTCTTTCCTTTCTTTAAATCATTAAAAGAAAAATACAGTGTATTTTAGGGAGTTGCACACTGTGAAATGCCTGTACTAGTAAACAGCAAGTAGCTTTTCAGACCTGAATGATCTGAATTCTTCCTGGGGCTTTCTCAAGAAGCCAATTTGACCAACTGTGAACGCTGGTCTTCAACCTGCAGCAAACAGCCAAGCAGCCAATATGCTCATTACTTCTGCAGCTTGTGTTTCGGTGATGCCTTAGGACTCCAAGCCCAAGCCTTTCATTACATTAAACCTGAAGAATGAGTGAAGTCACCTGTCCATTATGCAGCTTAACGGGGGACTTGGGTTCCCAGAATAATGGAAAAATGCAGAGACTGTGGGTAGACTGTGGGATATTCTGCTTCCAGATTGTGATTTAAGTAACACAAAAGCCATTCTCAGCGCTGGGCTGACCATGAAAGCCCAACTGGGCCCTGCATGTAGGAAGCGGCTGGTCTCTACCTGTGCAGCTATTAACCTGAGCCTCGGCTCACTCACCCCAAATCGCAGAGTGTTCGTTGCAGCAGGAAAAATAAGCTCCATGCCTAAGATTTAAGTATATGAGGAGTAACAATAGATGGTCGAAAAAGAAAAAGGGGAAGTACATACCCTTAAAAACACACATATTTCTGCAAAGGGAGCAGCCACCTCCCGTTTCGCACCAACTGCATCAGATCAGGAAAGGTCTGTCGGGCCCTGGAGCAAAGGCAGTGTGCACTGACGAGGGCTGCTGTGAGGAACAGCCACTGTCTGCACGGCAGAAGCACTGGGGAAAGCCAAGCTCGGTGTTGATAAGTAGCCACCATAAGCATGGGAGAAGTGCGGACTCAGAAGAGCTATATGGGTGAGGAGAAGTGGGAGCAGGAACAGAAAGGCTAGACGTACAGACAAAGGTGAATAGATCAGCCCTTAGACCAAGCCGTCTAACTCGACACATATGTGTTTGAACCCAAGCCAAGAGATTGCTGCCCAGTGAATCTGGTATTTCAGTGGGGATTAGCGCACGCTCAGCCACAACCCAAAAAAGGCTTTATGTTAAACAAGAGAGCTCCCATGGCTTTCTAGTCCTGCCACATTAATACTGGGAATTTCACCCGTGCAGGGACTGTAGAATATTCGGGGTATCTGAAGCCTCCCAGTTCCTTTTCATTTCACAGCTTTGCTCAGCGAGAGTCTTATTAAGAAGTATGCAGCAATACATTAATTTGAATATATAATTATATTCTGACAAGATCGCCATATAAAGGCACATTATTGATTAAATTAAAGAATACTCTTTCTATAGAGTCATATCTGTACAGTCTGCCAGATCTCAAATTTATTTCAGATACTGCTAGCAGGAAACTTGGTTAATAAACTAGAAAAGAGAATTGTATAGATTCTTGCGTTACACTATAGAAAAGAGGCCTGAGATTTGCATCTAAATACTATTTAATTTTAGAGGGACTCAAGCACTTAACCTCTTTTTGTTCTTTATCAACATATAGTAGAAAGGAACAAATTAGCTTCCTGCTGTAATGTAGCAGTTGCCCGATCGTTCTAATGCTGTCAGTACCATGAGGAAATGTCAAGTAAATCAGTCACAATATTCCAAAGATATTACTGCCTGTGAATGAGGCTGTTAGACACTCAGCCTTCCCGCACTCTGCTTTTCTATGATATAGAAGAGTTGGATTGACAGGAGCACATCAGTTTTTCACCTAGACACTCTTACAAATCTCCTCTGCTAATTTATCGGTAAGTGCTGCCCTTCCCTGACTTACGCAATTTGAATGCTCTCCTTCTTTGGTTAAGAATGCAAACTTTGGGCCACAAAAACAATATTCCCTTTGTCTTTGTGCAGCGCCTCACACAAGAACGGGACTCGATAGGTAATTAGGATAATGATCGTAATGGCTTCGCAAACAGGATGAACTCCTGACTGCGATCGCAACGTCTCGCTCGCGTTAGCTATTAAGCGGGTGCCACAGAATAGAGGTCGTTGTCTCTGCAGGTGAGCGGCAGCCTAACAATAGCGCATCGCACTTGGTTTCCATCTTCACTATAGCTAAGCACACTATATATATATATATTTTATAGATCTCATTGGAACAGTTACAAG
Source organism: Crypturellus undulatus (assembly GCA_013389825.1). Taxonomy (NCBI): domain Eukaryota; kingdom Metazoa; phylum Chordata; class Aves; order Tinamiformes; family Tinamidae; genus Crypturellus; species Crypturellus undulatus. The sequence goes on from VWPW01012830.1 coordinate 445,915, forward strand.
TCTCTCTTTCAGATAAACAGAGATGTCTTGGTGTACCAGGAATATTTTCTTTTCTTCAGCCAAGTTATAAGTGAGGTGATATCAAGGATTGTTTTAGGCCTTTTGATCTATAATCTTTTAAACATAACTTATACCTCCTTTCTGGTGATGATTATTGTTCCGGAGACAAACGGAGAATTTCTGTGATGTCTCTGGTGGCTTTTGCTGTTTCTTAGAGGACTGGCAGTTTGAGTCATTTTACATGTCTAAATAATAGAGGAGAAGAGGGAGGTGTCAAGCTATTCCTCTTTTGCCCAAGTCCAGCACCTGGGAGGGAGTATCCCCAGGCACCAGCACAGGCTGGGAGATCGACTACCTGGGAGCAGCTTCACGGAGAAGGACTTGGGGGTCCTGATGGAGACCAAGCTGGACATGGGCCAGCAATGGGCTGTGGAAGCTAAGAAGGTCAGCAGCCTCCTGGGCCATAGTGGGGTGATGCAGTGCTTGCTCAGGCAGGTTCACTTTGGGCCTGGAGTTGCACAAGACGTGGGGCAGCAGTATCCCAGTTGGCCTTTCCCTTCCTCTCACCCACAGAGTCCCAATCCCAAAGAACCATGTTGGGAATTCACCTCCTGCGCTGTCAGGTTGCCAGTCCCAGAGGCATGCAATCCATCAGCACGTTCCTGTCCTCCATCATACGTCATTCTGTGCGGCAATTCCCTTTCAGTTTGGTCAGGTGCTGTCCCTGCTCGGGCTGGGATGTGTAATCAGTGCTGGGACATGATGAGGAAAGAGTTGTGCAGCAAATTGTGCTCGCTCAGCCTACAGATTCCTTTTGCACGAGCTATGTTTGGGCACGGAGCGCTGAAATAGGCACTTCAACTTTCCATTCCCTTTTTTGGGCTAGATTATCCGAGAGGCTGAGGCAAATAACTACCTGGCTCCTCTCATCCGCGGGGGATGTTCAGCATCTTGCAGGATTGGGCCCTTCAGATATACATCTCTCCTGAGCGCAGAGCAGGCCCGTTTTCAGCTGACACGTGAATTTGTGCCTATTACTCATGTGTGAAAGAGAAAATAACCTCTATTCATATCTACCGCCAATGGAATGTCACAAAAAATATCAGACTAATGAGGCACTTTATAACAAAACTCAGCTGAGACTTTTGTTACAGTCAAACCAGTCTACGTTTTAACAATTCCCCATGGCTTGGACATGCTGATGATTATCTAGGCATGAGTGCGGTCACTGACTCCAAACACTAACGTCCATTTGAATATCCCAACTTAGAGGCATTCAGTCATAAACCTCGGGTCTGCTGAGAACCTGCAAATCTAAGTTAGTACCTTCTCACATGCAGATGCAGGGAAGTGGAAACCACTTGGGTATCCTTGCACAAACCTTTTGTGGTACACACTAGCAACTTGCAATTAAGTGAAAGCAGGAAAAAAAAAATAGACTGACCCCTTGATTCAACAGGGATGGCATTTTATGGAGTATAGAGGGACCTCAAAACTGACCTCGAGATGTGGGCAAAGAAGTCATTAACTACTATACACTGAGTACGATCCAATCTGACTAACTTAAGCGTTTAGTTGGTACCTGGGCATAAGGTGGAGGGTTTTATCTGACCACATGTGCAGGAGTGTGTTTCTCACTAGTTTTCTGGATTGATAGGCAGAGGAGAGAAATAACCTTGTTTTCAGGTACTGTTCCCCTCTTACTAAGATAGTTGTGTGAAATGCGTCAGGTGAATAGCTTCCTTAAAGCGCCCAGCCTTGTCTGTTGACGATAAAGGGTGAGTAGGTACAAATGACCTAGTATTATATTTTATTAGGATATAGGTAGGAGGGATGAATCTTCCCCTAAGTGTGCTGGAGTGAGTCCTACAGAGTCAGCCAGAATTCCAGAAGAAATTGTCTGTGTCCCAGCACACCGGCCTAAACTTGGATGAGATCTCCCTCTCTCCATGGTGGTCTTAAAGTAAATTTCTCTCGGTTTGCGTTGGAGGACAGACTCGGTAGGTATCTGCAATATCGGCACAAGCTAAGGTCTTGGAGGATGCAGCCTGGATCTCAGCCACTGTCATTGCAAAATGAGGCAGACAGGGAGGCTCCTTCTGCCCTTTGGAGTCTTAACCATGCATAAACAAAATAACCCAGCAAGGTAAGTTAAGAACCAGAAAAGGTCAGAATTAAAGCAAGAGTTATTGGAAAAGTGCTCTGTTGTCTGAGGGCCTCCAAAGCATTTGCCACAAAAGCAGCCCTTATTCATGGGGTTAAGCAACTTCTTCTTCTGCGTGTACTGACAGGGTTTGCTGGACTGGATACCTTTTCATAGAAATATTCACTACACTCAGCAGTTTGAGTTTATGGCATCCTCTTGAGTGCAAAACATACAGTTGAGGTTGCAAAAGCAGTTTCTGATGTAAAATCTTGCTTTCACAGCCTGGCAGAAATGTTGTCTTTTCAGATGGAACTTTCCAAGGTTGATCTCCATCCAAAGATCACTTTTTTTCTAAAGTTAGAGCAAAATACTTTCAATTGATTGTGAACTGTGACTGCCTGTGTGTGTGCAGGGAACTTGCTCATTTCGAGTTTCATTTACCACTCACTCAAGTATGTGGCATCCAGTGAGGCAAAGCCAGGACACAGGATAGCATGAGCCACCAGGATGAGTTGGTGGATCAGTCATTATGTTCTCAAAACCCTGTCATGTTTAAAAGCTTTGCTGTAAACACAGGCCCAAACCTGAAATGACGCAGAAGTTGAAGTTCTAGGTGTTTGCCAAATCTTTCCTAATAAGGATGAGTATGAGATATTGACTTGCCAAACAGCATGGACTTTGAGGAAACTGTGCATACAAAATGTCTATCCACATTGCATCTTTACCATGAAAATGATTAGTCATTCTAAAAAGACTTAAAAATAGCTTAAATGCTTTAAGCACCTAGAAGACTTAATAAGCATCTAGGTCGGCCTCAACACCTACATTGTGTTACCTTAAAGATTTAAGGGAGCTTAAATTCTTATATGCCTTAAGAAGTTTGGGTAAAAATCACTTTGTCCACACAAAGCCCAAATAATCAGGATTTATTTGGTGGAAGGCTTCAGGGTGGTCTTCACCTCTCTTCCAAGGCTCCTAGAGGTGTGTTCAATATGGGTGACCTGAGAACTCCAGCTCAGTCTACCTAACCACCTGCCACTTTTTGCTGGAATTCATCACCATCTATCTCAACACCTCAGTAGCTGAGGTTTATCCAGTGTGTGTACATCACTGTGAGGCAGGCAAAAGCTGTTATCTCCTGTTATACAGCTGGGGAACTGAGGCACCATTGGCTGAGGGATCTACCCAAGCTTGAGGTAGCCCAGATCTCCTCCCAGCCATGTACTCAGATATTGGGTCTCCCACAAACGCAAAGCTTGATCTGACCTTCCTCCATTGTTTTCTTTCATTTTAAAGCATAGTCTGAAGAAGGTCACCTTTAATGAAACTCCATGGACAGAGATGAACTGTAGTAGGGTGGCTGGACTATTGTTGTTTTCCTTTGGGGGCCATCCAGATGTCTTGACGTGCCTATGGGACCAATCTTCTTCCTTGCAGACAAACCCATTCCCACTTTCACCCTAGTCTTCTCTCCTCCACTCTCTATTTCATTTTGCAAAGGCATGAAGGCAATTTTTTTGCTGTCTGTCTGGAAGAAACTTGAGCACCTCCTGAAAAGTCTTCTCCCCTTTCTTCTGTTCATCCAGGTCTCCCCAGGATCCACTGTGGTCTGGAGTTGTCCCACACACCTTAATACCTGCTTCTCTGAGAATTTTGAATTAATTACATAGAAAGCCTAGCTTTGCTAGCTGGCAGGGCAATTCTGTTCTGTATCTGTTAGATAACGATTGCGTTGGCCTGGATAGAAAAGCAAGAGCACAAGCTGGGAACGGGGGTTTCTTCAGGAGGGGCAGCTCTGGGAGTGATCACTAGCAACCTCTTGTGTTTGCACACATCCATTTGGAGGTCTCAAGTCACTTTGCCCCTCCTCTGTCACACTGTGGCGTCAACACCAAAGGGTCAGGCATCCGGAGCTTGCTCTTCCCCAAGGTTTTGAAGGACAGAGGACACAGAGGCATCCAGCTCCATGCAGCCGGTTTGCTGCTATTCAGTTAATTGCTGAAACAGCACAGGGCTAAAAAACTTCCCACAAAATCAGGCGAGCATTCAGCATGGTGCAGGTTAGCCTAACTTTTAGGCTGGGGAGAACTTTTTTACAGGCTACAGGACTCAGCCTTTCCCCCTCCACAAGTTTGAATGTGACATGGACGGGCCATGGTCATCCCATTCCGTGTTTAGGACGTGACCTCCTGTCCATGTACATTCCAAACACGGGTTTCTCGACATCATTGCTTTCAGAAGAAAGAACCAATCTGTCACCTTTGCACAGAATTTGTTTTGCAAATATTGCTTTGAATATGCTACCTAGCTTGTTTCAAGCGTTTCCCCAAAGCCTGGGACACATCGTGTTTCTCAAATGGTCTGTGAAGGGAGAGTTACATGGGAGGAAACAACCTCATGAATAGCCACAACACAAATTCCTCATGCCAATTCTTCTGTAACTTATGTCCCCTTCACACCAAAGAGCACCAGGAGCTGATTTTGTTCTGAGTGGAGGTTTCAAACATGAGACAGTAATTTTGGTATACAGATATGTTATTTACAAACTCTTTCCTATTTAGTATTATGGGTAATATTTGATAATGGATATTAACTATAATAATAATCACAAAGATGGCTCCATCCCTTCTGTTAGTAGTTCACTTTAAAGTTACCTATCACTCCAATGTAACCAACTTTTTTTTGTTTATTTAATAAGCAACATTTGAGAAGCAAGAGAGCAGAGTACAGATGCTTATATTAATGGTCTTGTTCTGTGCATTTTAACTTACAGGATAGACATCCATTCTGGGCTGGGTAATGGGTAATATACATTCAAGCAAATATATACACAATGAAGAGGAATGTGCAAACGCTTCCAGGGTTTATTTAACACGGTGCAGATATACAAGGCTACCACTCCTCCAGAAAAACTTGAGAAACTAGCTCCGATTCTTTAGAAAAACAGCAGGTGAAGAAGTGGTCTTGGAGTATTTTGCCAAATATGCAAGAAGAGAGTGCTTGAAATAACTTTTTTTGTCTTCAAGCATTGCTAAGCAGCGTGAGTTACGATTCTGCTTCGTTCTGAATAGTCTTTCATGCAAATTACATCCCTGCACGCTTCAGGGCTCTAATTAGAGAGTTATGACCAAGAGAGAAAGAAAAATCACAGATATGAGCGAGTGCGGTTGCAGATAAGCCGTGCGTAAGGCGGGAGCGGCAGCAGAGCGAGGTGCTGGTGTCATCTCCCACCGAGGGTCAAGAAGTTGAGCTCAGCCTGTGCAGCCTGGGTGGGCCCCAGAGGAATGCCAGGCGAGCTGAAATAGCTGAAGGAGGAACCGTACGGGATGAACTGCCACGGGGAGAACACAAGCAGCCTGTAGAACGAGATTTTTTCTGTCTTTTATTTTTTTGTGTTCTATTTTGTTTTCTGAGCTACAAAAGGTGGGGAAAAATATTCTGAGGTGAGTGCAGAGGGGACAGATTTGGAGAGACTTTGTAACTTTGTGGTTAGATGGGCTGTTCTCTGGTGCTTGCTGCCGTGTGATTAGTTCTGGAGTTAGTGGAGACAGTAACAAGTGGCCCATCCTGCCTGTAGTTCGTGCTCTGAACCTCATTATTATCAGTGCATGACCCATTAGCTAAGGACTTGCACCATGAAGCCCTGTGAAGGTTTGCTGGTGAGCAGGGCGCAATCTAGCAGCCTCCAGCAAACGCAAGAGCTACTGGCATTCCTGGGAATAAATACTTTGCAACGGTCTGCATGACACAATCTGAGAGCGTGACGTACAGGGAGGACTTCTGGGGCTCTCTGGGCCAATTGGGAATACTGACAAGTTCTTATGGGCTTTCTGTTTCTACCATGCTGGAGAGCATTGGCGTTGCTCTGGGCTGCTTGGTGCTCATCATCTCTGGATGTGTTGTTTCCCAAGGGCCAACAAGAATGAACTTGTAAATTGCTGATACTCGGGCAAAAAAGCATGCAGTAATGTTTGGCCATGTAGCTCTTTTCAGAAGAAGGTAGTTTGGGGTTGTATTTTTCCCCTGACTTTTCACACATAACTACATTAGTGTAATCTGCGTCATGTCTGCATATTTCCAAAGAAAGAGGTCCCCATGGAGTTGATGGATTTGTCCTCCCCGTGCCGAATCTCAGAGGTCCCCTTCCAGACCATGTTGAGATACTGGGTCTGCTCCAGAAGATGAAAACCGTCCCCAGATGCTTGTGCAACATCTCCAGAGAAGTGAATACGAGTCGTGCCCATAGCCCTTGTGCCAGGACCTGATGGGCAAAGCAGGTTCAGACGTAAGGTCATCACTACAAAAACTCCAGCTTGAGCAACCTCGCTGCTTGGAGGTCTGGTTTCTGCTGCCCTCGGAGGGCACCTGCAATCTTTGGACCTTGCTGCTGTGTCGCAGCTCCGTTAAGACCCCGCAGCAGCTCCTGGCTGTCACAAGCCATAGCAGGCANGCAAGAGAACAGAGTACAGATGCTTATATTAATGGCCTTGTTCTGTGCATTTTAACTTACAGGATAGACATCCATTCTGGGCTGGGTAATGGGTAATATACATTCAAGCAAATATATACACAATGAAGAGGAATGTGCAAACGCTTCCAGGGTTTATTTAACACGGTGCAGATATACAAGGCTACCACTCTTCCAGAAAAACTTGAGAAACTAGCTCCGATTCTTTAGAAAAACAGCAGGTGAAGAAGTGGTCTTGGAGTATTTTGCCAAATATGCAAGAAGAGAGTGCTTGAAATAACTTTTTTTGTCTTCAAGCATTGCTAAGCAGCGTGAGTTACGATTCTGCTTCGTTCTGAATAGTCTTTCATGCAAATTACATCCCTGCACGCTTCAGGGCTCTAATTAGAGAGTTATGACCAAGAGAGAAAGAAAAATCACAGATATGAGCGAGTGCGGTTGCAGATAAGCCGTGCGTAAGGCGGGAGCGGCAGCGGAGCGAGGCGCTGGTGTCATCTCCCACCGAGGGTCAAGAAGTTGAGCTCAGCCTGTGCAGCCTGGGTGGGCCCCAGAGGAATGCCAGGCGAGCTGAAATAGCTGAAGGAGGAACCGTACGGGATGAACTGCCACGGGGAGAACACAAGCAGCCTGTAGAACGAGATTTTTTCTGTCTTTTTTTTTTTGTGTTCTGTTTTGTTTTCTGAGCTACAAAAGGTGGAGAAAAATATTCTGAGGTGAGTGCAGAGGGGACAGATTTGGAGAGACTTTGTAACTTTGTGGTTAGATGGGCTGTTCTGTGGTGCTTCCTGCCGTGTGATTAGTTCTGGAGTTAGTGGAGACAGTAACAAGTGGCCCATCCTGCCTGTAGTTCGTGCTCTGAACCTCATTATTATCAGTGCATGACCCATTAGCTAAGGACTTGCACCATGAAGCCCTGTGAAGGTTTGCTGGTGAGCAGGGCGCAATCTAGCAGCCTCCAGCAAACGCAAGAGCTACTGGCATTCCTGGGAATAAATACTTTGCAACGGTCTGCATGACACAATCTGAGAGCGTGACGTACAGGGAGGACTTCTGGGGCTCTCTGGGCCAATTGGGAATACTGACAAGTTCTTATGGGCTTTCTGTTTCTACCATGCTGGAGAGCATTGGCGTTGCTCTGGGCTGCTTGGTGCTCATCATCTCTGGATGTGTTGTTTCCCAAGGGCCAACAAGAATGAACTTGTAAATTGCTGATACTCGGGCAAAAAAGCATGCAGTAATGTTTGGCCATGTAGCTCTTTTCAGAAGAAGGTAGTTTGGGGTTGTATTTTTCCCCTGACTTTTCACACATAACTACATTAGTGTAATCTGCGTCATGTCTGCATATTTCCAAAGAAAGAGGTCCCCATGGAGTTGATGGATTTGTCCTCCCCGTGCCGAATCTCAGAGGTCCCCTTCCAGACCATGTTGAGATACTGGATCTGCTCCAGAAGATGAAAACCGTCCCCAGATGCTTGTGCAACATCTCCAGAGAAGTGAATACGAGTCGTGCCCATAGCCCTTGTGCCAGGACCTGATGGGCAAAGCAGGTTCAGACGTAAGGTCATCACTACAAAAACTCCAGCTTGAGCAACCTCGCTGCTTGGAGGTCTGGTTTCTGCTGCCCTCGGAGGGCACCTGCAATCTTTGGACCTTGCTGCTGTGTCACAGCTCCGTTAAGACCCCGCAGCAGCTCCTGGCTGTCACAAGCCATAGCAGGCACCCGGCCACAAAGGTCTCCTGAGATTTCCCTCATCAGGGTAAGATCTTCCTTTTCACAGCTCAGACGTTACAAGCTGTGGGTTTTGGTTAGGGCAACCTCCCAAAACTGCCAGGGAGAGTGAGCTGGCCTGTGCTTGTGCACGTTATTGCAGTCACCATTTTTTTTCTCCTTATATTGAAACAGGTATATGACTCTCAAAGGTAATAATGCAACACTTGCAAAATATATATATACATATACCTATATATGTCCCAGCCTTGACTGCTTTGCCTCTCCTTTCATTGCACCAGATAGCAACAGGGCACTGTTGCTCACCTGTGTTCAAGCCCTTTTCTCCTTGAGACTTATCAGGCTTGGAGAACTGTATGTTCTGCTTTTACTGGAGCCTCAGCTACCAGGCTTCAGCATATTTGCACTGCCTAAAGAGAAACATTAAAAATGCAAGTTTATTTGACTGTTTGCAGCATGTGCATTGCAGCTCTAACTGTCGACATTCACTAAGGATACATAAGCCCAAATCTGCCCACTTGTTAGATCAGTTGAGTCATTTTTTTCCAAAAGTGTTTAATAGTATTAAAAAGTGAAAGTATCTCAGAAACAGATACATCTGGAATACAGTGATCATGGGATTTTTTTCCCAAATATTAGGCAATTACTGCTTGCATCATACCTCCAAGTGTGAGGGCTTCTTTTCTTCTCTAGCCATTCCTGCTGGGCCTTTAATCATGTAAATGCCTGCCAGTATTGGAGCCTGGCTAAATTATCATTTTCAGTGCTACCTTATGAAAATGATTCTGATGATAAATTAAATGTTTACTGTCAGATTCAGCAGCGAAACTGGAGGCCACAGCTCTGTGGATACAGTCTTGCCCACAGAGAAAAAAAAAGTCTGTTTAGTTATGGCAATTTATATTTGCGTGGTTTAAAAAGCGGCATTTCTTTTTATAGCATTTATATTTGTTGCCTTTCATTTTCATTAGATATCCCTTTGGAAACAGTATATTCAGATGAAATTCTCTGTATTATTCCAGCTGTCGTGTTTTGTATTGCTTCAACTAATTTGATCGGGTTTTTCATCTTTCAGTCTCTTCTGCTTCTCAAATCTTCTATACCCCTTCAGACCATTTCACTTTATCTCTGAAGTTCCTCAATGATTTTTCTAGTTTTGACAGAGCATTGAAGCAATCACTTGAACAGGCAATTGCCCATAGGTGTAGGCAGCTGCCGTGATTGCCCAGCCACTTGGGTAACGACACATGTAAATGCCACATGATGATCCTTTTTATGAAAGTGATGCAGGGGAGTGGTACAATGCATTCAAACTTCTCGTTGCTGCAGTATTCAAAGAGTTTGGCTTTACTGCATCTCAATAAATAACGAAAATGTTCCATCAGTCCAGTAGCATGGGGAGTGAGAACAATGTATGACCAGAAAATTAAATGCCTCGTCTTTAAACAAGAAACAAAGTCATTTTGAATAGAGACTGCTAACCCCAGCACCCTTGCTCCTCTGACATGCCTTCCATGCTGCGTTTGGCATTCGTCGACAAGTGACTCTGTTGGGATCCTGCTGGATGCAAACACTAATAAATAAATAAACAAATAAATTCATGAATTTTGCTGTTCTTGCTTACTCATCCCAGATATGCCGTTTGTAGCCTCTCCGAGGACCTTAAAGAAGATGGTCAGCTCCATCCAGCTCTGCTGTGCTCAGCACAAGGGGAGACAAGCTGTTTTGTGCTGCCTTGGCCCCGTTCAGCAGAGATCAGCTGGCGGGGATCGCTGCTCTCCTTCATCGTCTCTGCACATGCATCTGGGTGGCACTGGGGGTGGCAGCATCCAGCCTCCTCAGCCAGGGGAGGTTAAAATCTGGGTCAAAATCTTCAGTTTTGTAAAACAAGCGTTTGAAAAAGCTATAGAAGATCCCTTGGGATGGCCCCGAACGTGTGTGTCACAGCCAAGGGTTTGCTGCTGATTTCCCACTCACTCATTTGAGGCATGGGAGGCCCCCCTTGCATCCTGTCCCAATCTTCTTGCCTATGCAAGAAGGAGATGAGCTGTTCTCCATTTCCTCTAGCTAATAGGGTCCTGCAGGCCACATGCAAGTAGCATCCGTGAACTGGCATTGCCCTGCCGACGGTGGATTGTCTACGGGAACTATAACTAGTTTCCAGCTTGTGCAGGAGGATTCAGGGGGCTGGGACCAGAGGATCTCCAAAGGTCTCTTCCAGCCTTAACCATTCTGTGGCATCCAGACGGACTATGCCAAATCAAACAGCAACCACCCTTTAGAGCCAAACCGAGTGAGTTGCTAGAAACTGAAAAATAAGCTTTGATTTAAAAATATATATATATATAACCCCCCTTTAAAGTTATGTTATAACCTATTTGGTGTTAAGCATTTTGTTCTCTTTTTAATAAATTTGCTGCAACAAAATTGGTAAAACCAGTAGCTGAAATAGTTAAACTCCGGTAGCTAAAATAGTTAAACTCCAGAAGGCAAACAGAGCGTGGAAAGAAGGGAGAAAATATCCATGTGAAAAGGGTAGTTTTATCTTACTAATCTACTATAATTCTTTGCACATGTCAACAAATAAAAGCAGATGTACCATTTTGGCTTAGGTATTTATGAATGAGCAGCACAAAAAAGAGCATCAAAGGGTTAAACAGTGAGGTGGAAGAATTTGCTAATTACGCTTTGCTTCCAGATGAATGAGGGCTGTGGGGAATTATGTAGGGACTTAGCAGCTCGCAGGCACCAGAGCCGCACAATGCTGCGCGAAGCCCCCAAATGCCAAACGCAGCCCGACGTGCTCGGGGAGGAAAACCAGGAACGCTCCGGCCCACCTCACGCAGGATTTGACACTAATCAGAACCAGCCAGGAAACAAAAGGAAGGAGACGCTCGGATTTGTGTCTCCTGTTGCAACTTCTGCTTGTATCGAGCTTCTGGAGACATCCACAACCCTCCTGAAAACTCCTTTTGATAAATACATATATATTTTCAAACAGCAGAGATTAGTCTGCCTGTATTATTTCTTTCTGTCTCCTTATAGCCATTTATCTGACCTCATTAGTCTTTTGCCTTAAATATAGTGGGTTCACTCTAGATTTCCTTCCAAACCTGACTATAATAAGTCTGGCTTCACTGGCCACGACTCCTGGCCAATGCAATAATGTACATAATTAATTTTGGAAGAAACTGAAACACAGTAATTTGAAAAGTGATCTGAGGATTTTTATTAGAAATAAATTAAGTAAGCAATGAGTGGGGCCATTTTGGGGACCATTGCGTCTCAAGACGTCATCAAGACAAATGGCTTTCTGTCCTCTAGAAAGATGAGAGGTTTACAGAGGAGCATTTGATATTCTTTCTTCATTTTAAAATAACTTTTTGTCTCATTTTTTTTTCCAAAGTCACAAGCTAATTGTGAAAGGAAAGAGAAGGAAGCCACACCTGAAATATTTTTCTTTGTCCCTTTAAATGCTCCTTCCATCTGCCTTTGAGATACTTGTCTCCACTTATTCTCAGAAGCGGGATACTAGAATGGATGAGTCCTGGCTCTGCATGATATGACAATTCCTCTACTCCTGCCAAAACCTGTTTGGCTGCATGCAGCGGTTACACCACATAGTTTATGGCCCCCCTAAATTCCAAATTATCGAACTCTTTTCCAGCCACTGGAGGCTGTTATGTAACAGCGTTCCCAGGGAATTCTCTATTTCAGGGCTGCGTCACATCTGGAGCGCTCAGGAGATGGGCAACAGCAGCGCGAAATTTCCTTGCAAGTTCCCACTTCCATTTCAACCTCTCTGTAATGTGAGAAGAAGAGAGAAAAAAAAAAGAGAAAGAAGGAAAGAAAGAAAGAAGGAAAGAAGGAAAGAAGGAAAGAAGGAAAGAAGGAAAGAAGGAAAGAAGGAAAGAAAGAAAGAAAGAAAGAAAGAAAGAAAGAAAGAAAGAAAGAAAGAAAGAAAAACCCAAAGCCATCAGCGGGGATGTGAGATTCGCTGGCCGGCTGACAGGAGTAATCTGGAGCACGTCGCGGACCCAGATTGAAAATAACATGTGACCCAAAGCAGCGCGAGCTCCTCGCGCCAGCTGGTTCGATGGGCAGAAGTGCGAATGTTAATAAACACCCAAATGAAAGGAAGTTGTTGGGTTGTAATTAACATATGCCATTAGTATCTGTCTCTTTGGCCAGACACAGCAGACAGGCTGAACCCATACATACAAATGAGTGTCTGCCTGAACTGTACAGAGAAGAAAGAGAGATGATTTCATTGTGAGCGTCTGGTGCTGTCAGCAGCTTTAAATCACAGTGGTACTTACTAACAAAAACAGTGAAGACCATTGTGTTCTAGCACAATAATATGGCTTTTAAAACCTCGTTTTCTTTAATAAACATTTCTAAATGCTTGCTTGCCCTCTTCTTTTCACCAGGGATGCGTGATTTAAAAGGTAGTCCAAGTGAAAAACTCCGGCCAGCTGCAGATACTTTCAGCGCGATGCTTTTTCCAGGCTCCCGCACCTATGTCTCTTTTGCAACACTTTCCAGCTCCTCTGCCAGCCAGGAAGGTGCGGACAGCCGTCCCGTGGGAATCATTATTGATGCACTTCCGAAGAGTGTGATCAACTGTTTCTTCAAGGTTTAAAATGAGCCAAAAGACCGCTGGAGCCACCACTAGCCAAGGCTGTTTGGAGATTTACTCTGGGACCTACATTTGGTCGAGCTGCAAGGAAATGCAGGCCCATAACATCCAGATAAAGATTAGATATAGATATCTACCTATCCTTATTAGGTATAGATTTTCCCATAAAACCCAGAGCCAGAGTTGGACACTGCCCTGTTGAAAAGCCAAGGTCTCGCTCTGTCCTCTCTGCAAGCAATATTGATACGGTGGCTTACAGTCCTGCTTGTGACCCAAAGTTTCACAATTAAATAACTAAGTTAGTGCACAAGCAGCTATTAGTCTCCCAAAGCGGTCACAACAGTCAGGTTGGGCCCTTTTATTTCGCTGAAGCAGTAATACTATTGCATCCTCGTTACCAGTAATTATCCTCATGCAGCTTTATATTTCTCACCTCCCGGTTTTCTACCTCCTAGGGGATTGAAAGACTAAAACGCATAGACAAGTCTATGCCCAATGGCGGTGTCTGAGACCTCCCAATTAATTGTTATTCGTTCTGTTCTAGCTCTAAAGAGAAATGCCAGGAATTGAAGGCTTAGCAGGTTTCAACCTCTCTAAAAATAAAGCCTTTGTGAATTTGAAAAATAATAATAATTTTCAATCCCCACAGTATATTTTTGGTAGGTAATTGTAATTATTTTTCCCAATTGTTTGTCTTCCTGTAGATTTTTAAATGTTTATTTACATAAGTGATTATTTCAAGTACCATCCCTACCAAAACCAGTACATCTAGGACTGTAAACGTGATTCCGCTGAATTGCTAAACTGCAGCAAAAAAACAACAAAGTCAGAAGAGTCTGGGCTACACTCCAAGACACTGGATTTATATGATCACATTCTGCATCTTGGTTCAGTTTGACAGAGTATTTTTCTGCTTTCTGTATTAAAAAAGAAAAAAAAGCTTCAGAGTTCTCCACAGAAGTCTCTCTCTGGAAGCACTGGAGATGGCAAATGACAATTAGACATTTCTGTAGCGCATAAATAATTTTCTTTGCATTTCCTAGTGCACAGGCAGAATTGTGGTCAGCAATCCCGTCTGAATCATCTTCTCATCTTCCTACTTTTAAAACCCCAGAATTCTTCTTTGTGTTGTCAATTGGAAGAAAAAAATCTTATTATGTCTGAAAAAAATTCTGTTACCCTTATTTTCAGCTTACTGCAGCAAACTTGTGCTGTTTCATCGGAATTTGTGTGTGAGGAGACACTGCAGAAAGCCCAGAGAATTCCCCCCTGGGGCTTCCCCATTCTAAGCTCGGAGGTGCCTGCGCCAGCTGCATCCCCGCAGTGACCGCTGGATGCAAGAGGTGATGCCCATGAAGAGGAATCCCCAAGCTGTGGGACTGTCCCTTTCAGCTGGTCCTGCACCAGGAGAAAGGCCAAAGAGCAGCTGTTATTCATCACGACAGTGGAGTGTTTTGTTTGATGTTTCCCCCAGTATTAAAATCCGGCTAGATAGTTGTGGCAACACGACCTCTGGAGCATGCGGACATCAACCACCCAGCTTGGATGGAGCCAAATAGCCCTGCACGCCCAGCTGGACTGCCAAGGGCATCTGATTTTCCACCCGTGACACCGTCAAGCTTTGCTCTGTATTAATTCCCCCGTTTCTCCCCACTTTATGTCACCGTAAGTCGGAGACTCGTGTCCTCACTGCCCTTCACCAGATCTGCATGGGTCAGTGCCCTCTACTGGAAAGAAGACCCGGGTTGCTCTAGTAGCTCCTTTGGGGACCCATGGTGAGTTCCTGACCCTTCCCGTGGGCTAGAGAAAGCTCTGGCTTTGCTCCCCACCCCAGGGGGAGGCGGGCAGAAGTTGGGCTGTAAGAGCAAAATCGCTTTGGGGGTCCTACCCAAACTGCTACATGGCAAAAAGGGCACTTGGGGGATAGCCTTGAATGCTCGAATTACTGTCGGGCTTCTGGATGGAGAAATGTCATGAAGTTGCTGCTTACTTCAGAAGGGCTGTAACAGCATGTATTTTACCTTAAAATGTGCTGGAGGAAAAGAAAAATGGTACTACAACATTTGGAAGTGGATTGGGCACCTGTAGCGAGAGCCCAGATCTTCTGAAATCTTCAGGCAGCTGGGGAGTAGATTCTAAAATCTACCAAGCATCAAGAAAAAGGAGATATTCTTGCACTGTGCGTATTTTCCCCTTCATGAAGTCCCACTGTTAGAAATATGATTCCAAGGGAGAAAATTCAGCTGTTTTGAAACAAATTCCAAGAGAAAGAACTAAATATACAAGAGTTTTATTTGTTTCCCTGCTTTTAGTTGCAAAAACTTTCTTTTGGATGCTGTGAGTTTTCTTTTGATGATGTTATCCTAAGTATTCTGAGTAGATAAACTATTCCACCCAAAAGAAGTTGTTCACCTACACAGAGTTCAAAGGCCTGAGAAGAAAATGATGCCAGCAGAAAGTTCCATTAGGAAGCAGATTTAATCTTAAAATATGTATATTCATCATTGCTTAATGTATTTAGTGCAGTGCCCAGGGCAACCCATTATGTTAGCGGAGATGTAACTCCAGAGTCATGCATTTTTCTGCCTAGGGATGCAACTTCCATCTATATCTAAGATGGGGCTGCTGCTGTCCCGCTGCCCCCTCCATCCCGTGTTCCCACCTTCTCCATGCACCAGCAGTGATGCTCACCCCTGGATGTGAGCACATGGGAGATGCTCCATGAACAGGAAACATCCCTACAAGGAAAGGAGAACATTTTCGGCCAGTTTGGCTCCACGATGTGTTCGCTGGGAGCGGATGGCATAGGGAAGGGGGCACCTACATGCAACCAGAGGCCACAATGTGCTGCCTGAGGGTGGATTAAACTGAGGTTTCAGCCTCAAGAGCAGAGAGCTTCCCTTTGACCTCATGGCTTTGCTCATGCTGACAGTTAAGTCATCTCCTATGTGAGATTTTTTAGAAGCAGTCCTTATGTTTCCACTTGGCAATTTCAACATTTCAACTGATTTCATGCAGTTATTCCACTTTTTTTAGGTGCAGCTTCAACATGAGAAACCCAGCAGCAGGTAGTGAGCAGCTTTGTTGTTAGTCTCAGAGAGGATTTAATGTGCAGCTTGCCTTTACTTTGCATATTTCAAAGTATTTCAGTGTGATTTTCCAACTGAACTTTTGTCATGGCTGAAAATACCCGTTTATAATTCCAAAGGCAATGAATGCTCAGGCCTAACACACTGCAAAATAAAACTAGTATGCTTTTCCTTCATATCAGTCATCTGCTAGGAACAGATGACAGAAGGATCATGTCAGTTTTCTGGAACTGCAGCATAAGGCAGGTCTCAGTGTATCAGCATTTGATCAATAAAATAGCATTTCCTAGCAGCTTTGGGTGGAAGGGAAAACCAGATTGTCAATTAGTGACATTTGGGGCCAGCCTGGGGCTTGGCGCCAGATTGGGCTGCAAACCCCAGGGTCAGGGCAGGAGCAGAGCGAGAGAGGTGCAAAGTGTGGGCAGCGTTTCGTGGGCTAGTTGGACTAAAGCCTCATTTCCTGGGCTAACGCATTACCAAAAAAAAAACCAAAGAAAAAGGGCAAAAGATCAAAACAAAACCAAAAAACACTGTCAAACTGTTTAGGTAGAAAAGGAAAGAAGAGGGGAGAATTCAGGGGAAAAAAAGGGTCCTTTATGTTTTTTGATTTCTTTATGTGAGACTAGAAGGTTATGAAGACTAAAAAACAGAAATACAGCATAGCTTTAGCATTAATGATTCTTCATTATAATTAAGTTCTTTGTTGCTGTGAAGAAAAGCTGAGCATCTTTGTCATTTGTTTTGCATTTTTATAAGACAATCCTGCATCCAATTGCCAGTCTTTAAATGGCACAAATTAAGTGCAAGCATCACAGGAAAACGTGTCCCATAAGGCATCCTCTTCTGGAAACATCAGATTATGTAAAATACTTTCATTTGATTTTTTTTGTAGAAATCTAGCTTTTCTTTTCCAAGCCAGCAATTCCCATAGATGCAGATAGGGAAACAAAATTTTCAGTATTCTTTAAATGGACTTTTTTAAGCTTATTTCCTAATTGTGAAGGGACGTGGCTCATATCCCCTTGGATGCTTTGTGAGACAGTACTGCTTGCCGGTGTGCAGACACAAGGGTGGCAACTTGAAGACCCCAGTTCATGTAAGAAACAGCCCAAAATTAACAGATGTTTTTCTCCCTCTTTGATGTGGTCTTTTCTGTTTTATGGCACCACCATTACAAACCACAGCACCAAGGATAAGGTATCTGGACATGTGAGTGTGTGCATTTTTTAAAAAATACTACTTTTTTTTTCTCCGAGTACCTTATGCAGCCTCTTCCATTAAATACAATTCACCTATAAATAATCTATATGAATATTATATGCAAAAATACGTATTATAAGTAAATTTTCCAAAACAAATGGTGAATTCTGTCCTTTGCTTGAGCTGTATTTTGGTTATTTAGGTGGCACATCTTCATCTGCGAACCTTAAAAAGCCTCGACTTCTTTTGCAGCATGGGTGCCCATTTCTTTCCAAAGTGTCGTCTCCTGTAAGGATGTCACAGGCTGCGCAGCTGCAATTGCTGGTCACCTTCAAGATGTTGCCCTTAACGCAGGGTCCCTGCGTGGGGATTATGAGGGGGCAGGAGGCTGCACCACGAGCAGGACGCTGCCGGCGGGCTGTCATGCTCCCAGTGCTGCTGCATGTCATTCACTGGGTGAGTCTTCCCTGGAAAACAGGGATAATCTGAATTTCTAATGCAGCAAAACAAGTAGAAAGGGAAAAATCTGCCTTCTAAGGCCATTTTTTTTTTCTTTATCTCTCATTAAAAAGCTGAAAAAGACCCAAGTAAGGTCTTACTGCTCAATCCTTCTAATCTCTTGAACTTTGTTGTGGTTTTGTTGGTTTTTCTTTCCTGCATCGGAGATGGTGATAGGTTCTGACAACCATGAGACAATGTTTCTGAGGCTCCGGTTTCAAATTCCACTGTAAGTTCGGAGGAGCGGTTGTGCCCATCTCTGGATTTATGTGGTGCCACCTCTGCAGTGGAGCCATGTTTTACCATAGAGAGCCTGTGGAAAAAAAAAAAAAAGATTTCTTACTCAAATTCTTTCCAGCTGGAGACCAGTTTTCTGCCCCAGACATTTCTCCAGGTACTTGGCGGAGTGTGTTGCTTTTGCAAGCTTTGGCAGCCTCCCGCGTGCAGACAACCCAGCCTTCGCTTCAAGTGGCAGCGATTCCACATCTGAACTTCAAAAATTTTGACATCACATCATAGCAGATGCCAGGGCTCCACTGCAACTGAAAAACCTCCAGTGGCCAGTCAGGAGAAGAGCCATAAATGAAATATGTTGGCCACGATGATATTGAAAAGCCACGCTCTCCCACGTGCTTTCAAAGCGTGTATCACTCAAAATTTATTTGACCTTTCGGGATCATTTTTTTACTTACGCATCTCGTTGGACTGTTGTTTTCTTTCTTGCACTTTGGACTGCTTCTTCTCTATAGAAGTTCGTGTCTATGCAGAGACCAGATGGGCTTTCAAATAACAATTACGTAGCGCAGAGCAATAAACCTGTTGTTTAGCCTAGCAAATCGGGCTGTTTAATCAGAGAAGTCGGATTGTTATTTCTTTACCATACATTTGTGATGCTTTGTTTAACTTCTTATATGCTCGTACGTACATACGTGCGCATGCAGATAGGTGTTTATAGAGGGCAAGCACAGTAGCTACAGCAGCACGAACACAAAAGGACCTCCACGGCTTTTCTGATCCATCGAGATCCATCCTGGACTGAAGATGTTCTGAGCCAGGTTTTCCAAAGGCGCAAGCTCTGAAGTCTTAGGAGGTCTATAGCAGACCAAAAACCTAGTTCACAAAAAGGAAATGTTTAATAACAACGAGCAAAACCAGGAGAGCAGTGAAGTGGAGGTCTTTGCCTCAGTGTGTTTGAGGGGAGCGGATGTGTGGATGGCTCCTCCAGACTTCATCATGCTGCTGCAACCTCCTCTACCTCACGGCAGGTCTGGGGTTTCCTTGCAGAAACAGCCCTCCAGCTGTGAGAAACCATATCATCCCGATTAGATGGGNTTCCAAAGGTGCAAGTTCTGACGTCTTAGAAGGAAACCTATAGCAGACCAAAAACCTAGTTCACAAAAAGGGAATGTTTAATAACAACGAGCAAAACCAGGAGAGCAGTGAAGTGGAGGTCTTTGCCTCAGTGTGTTTGAGGGGAGCGGATGTGTGGATGGCTCCTCCAGACTTCATCATGCTGCTGCAACCTCCTCTACCTCACGGCAGGTCTGGGGTTTCCTTGCAGAAACAGCCCTCCAGCTGTGAGAAACCATATCATCCCGATTAGATGGGTTTCCATAGGATTACATCTTTATGGAGCGCTCCTGGACAAGCAGCTCTTGATCTTGTAGGTTCTCAGTGGCAGCTTTAGCCCCGCTTTGGCCCTTTCTTCATGTTAAAGAGACTGTTGCAGGCAAAACACACGCGGGGTTGTGCCCTGACAATAAATCCTGATTTCGGTTGTGAACATCCACATATCCCTTTTTGACAGTTTGTCTTCCAACCATGTTTTCACACAACAGCCTTCATTCCTGCCTCTAAGGCACCTCTCATGATTTACAATATGCCACAGGAATGAACGTGTCTAACTCTTCCTCTGGGCCTGGGTATTGCGGATGGCCTCTGCCCACTGTATTCAGGTTCCCTCCTCGCAACCTGGTAATGAGCAAATAGCACTGGATGTGCCGCCACACTGCTGGTCCCAGCTATTTAAATTCCTGCTGGGAAATCTTCATTCCCATCTCCTATGTTTTTCCAGAACAGACTACGAGGGAGACCTTGTATCAGGGCCCAGAAACGTGCCTGGGAATGCAGTGCTTTAGCTCTACATGCAGTAAGCTTTTAAAATCGTACTGAAAACTACTCCCGGCAATTTCCCTACCTACATTCCCTCCCTACAGGCAAAGTCATTGTAGTTTACTGGGTGTAACTAGCTATATGTGAGAGTCGTATAAAAAACAGTCTGAACAACCCTCTCAAGAGTCAGGCACCAAAGCCCCAGGCTGTGTCAGCCTGGCTGTGCCCTGCCTTGGACATCAGAAGTCCCAGCTGCACTTTAACAACTCCCCTATTCGAGCTACGGACACGCACACGGACACGGACACTATTTTTTGACTTTCTTGTCTCAAAGTCCCCGAGGCTGAAAGCATTAGCTTTCTACCAAAGAGAGAACACTAAGAATCAGGGGATTGGGGCTTGTTTCCCAGATTTGCCACAGTTGTCTGCTACGGCCTTGTGCAAAACACTTATTTCTGCTTCCTCTGGGTCCTTATCAGGAAAACTGGAACACGGCTACATCACTCCCAGTCTGTCCTGTCCACTTCAGTGGCGGGTTTTGTGGGTAGGGAGATGGATCTTGCTACAAAAAGGTACAGCACAACCCAGCACAACAAGGTCCTGATCTGGGCAGCGGGGCCTGGCAGGGTGATTCTCAGATACAAAGAATAATAATCCGAGCTTGCTGTTTCTTTAAACTCCACTATAAACTACCAGGAGTTAGAAACAGATACAGTTTCCTTAATATCAACAGGGATCGTATTCTGCACTGAAAAGCTTTCCAGAGGTCACAAGAAGTTTACAGCCCTGCAAACTTAAGATGCTTTGGGTTCTCTGGTAAGGGTATGCTTTTTATGGGGACAGAATGTTTATGGGAGGAAAAGGGCTTTCACCTTGCAAGACAGGAAACCAGACGCAAAATTTGTAGATTTTTGAGTCATATTTTGCCCCTAGTACTACTGCCCTCAGACTCTTGGGAAGAACCTATTTTGGTTCTCATTTCTTCTTGGCTTCAGCAATACCTTTCAAGGAACTATAATGCAGATGTTAGCAGGTGATTTCTTTGTGTGGAGCCTTCCAACTTCTTAGCGTATGAGTGAGTTTTGTTTCATGCTGGGAAATGTGTGGTTGTTGCACAAGGTTACATATAGAGCTGGAGCACTCCATGTGAGAGAAGCAGGGAGGTTTTCATTTTACTTTTAGGTATTTCTTTCCAGGGATACTCCGATACTCCCTGGAACTGTGGGGATTCCTGGGGGAAGTGCCTGGCCTGCAGCCTGCCGATCTGAGCTGGAGGGGGTGGCATCTTGTTCTCAGGGCCGGTCCTCTTTGTGCCACGGATGTCTCCATCACCGGTGATCTGCAAGGTGCAAACCCCTGACGGGGCTCAACAGAGCAAGAACGCAAGTTGCCCAGGAAAAGTAGCACGTGAATTGCAGAGAGTGTTTCGATTTCAGCGGGCTGTTGAAGTGCCGCAGCCAAAAGCCGTTCTCCCCGACCTCGCTGCGGACTTGCTCACATACCACAGACCTCTGGAGAGGATCATCCGCGTGATTGCAGGGACCACAGATCCTGCGCTTCCCCTATCAGTGAACATCTTCCTTTGGGGTACAGTATGTTCCTGCACATCCCGGTGGTGAACTGCCCTATGGTCTCTGCAGCCATCTGATTTAGCTACATAAAAACGCCCTAGGATTCAGATGGAAATGCGGCTGCCCTCCATGCGGATCGGCATGGGAACAGGGTGCGTGCAGCACGTTCCATCCACGGATAAGCTAATCCCTTCTGCAGATAAAAACTGCCAGCTCAAAGTTGCCTGAAAATACAGTTACCGAGGTTGTTTATTTTTTAAAGAATGGATAAAATTTCAGAGCGATAAAATCATTTCCTTGAAATACTTTCATTCCAATAATTTACTTCCTTTTGAAAGGCTTAATTAATCTTTGCTTTGTTGAACTTTTTTTTTTTTTACTCCTTCACAGGGTGAGCCAGGGCAAAGATGGCCCTGATCTAAACAGAGCGACGGACAAATCCTGCCCACGTACGATGGTGCTTTGGGATACGGGAGCGTGTGCCAGACAAGCTGGTGCTAACGCAGGTGTGTGTTTGTGTGTGTAGGGGGGCAAATACACCCCAAAGGCCCTCCAGTAAATGCATCCTTGTGCTGGTAAA
The DNA here is from genome assembly GCA_013389825.1 of Crypturellus undulatus. Classification (NCBI taxonomy): domain Eukaryota; kingdom Metazoa; phylum Chordata; class Aves; order Tinamiformes; family Tinamidae; genus Crypturellus; species Crypturellus undulatus. Next base: position 467,947 of record VWPW01012830.1, read on the forward strand.
TGTCTCACTGTGCTAATTCACAGGAGCCCTGCCGATGCACAAGGAAAACTGTTGCTTAAGGCCATTGCTCAGCCTGCATCGCTGCCTTGTTGCCTGCGCCGTGTTTGTGGGTACACCTTGCAGGAACAGAGTCGAAGAGAAAGCCAGCAAGGAGTTTGCATGCACAGCTCAGGTCCAGGGATCAGATCCTCCAAATTCTAAGCTAAGAACTTATTTTCCAGAGAGGGCTGAACTTCTTGATTGATTGCATGTAACTGCAGGCAAAACACCAAAACAGCATAAGATTTTCTATAAGCCACAAAAAGCTGGCAGTGCCGGATAAAAGTGGTGCAAAATGAATTGTTTTTTTCAAAGTCACACAATTATTTTTGCAATGCTGGGAGCCAAAGCCTACAAACATCTATAAAACAGAAAATAAAATCCACTGAGAAAACTAAAGGGTACATCTGTGGCTTAAATACTGGCTTTGGCTCAGTATGGTATCCTCTGTGCCTGCCACACAACAGAGACAGCCCTTTAGAAAATGAGTTTGCAAATGGTAACGATCCCTTCAACTACTGTGGAAATCAGGGATGTGCAGTAGGATCAGTCTGGAGGGCTGCGGGACGTGTGTTTCTCTGCAGCATCTGGGAGCCCTCAGTCCCTTGAGATTCTCATTCTGCTGCCATCTCCTTCAGCCAGCTTTGGCCAGGAGACTTCTTGCAGACAGCTTGATGGACAGGGCTGTTCAGCAAGTGATTTTAACTGACCTCAAGGTGTTTTAATAACTCTGCCTCTGTGCCCTGGACATGAACCAAATCGCAGAGGAAATATGCACCAGGAGTCTCCCAGCGGCCTTGGAGACGTCAGACTACCTCTGCACTGGGCGTAAGGTAGAAAAAGGAGTGGATGTTTCGCTCTTAAATATGACTGATGAGAGAATAATGATTCATCTCTTTTTCTCTGTAAGAGATTTTGCCTGACAGAAGTGTGTCTGTGAATGCAAGTTTATATCATGACATTATCCGCCTAGCCTGGCATGGATTTACTGGGGGCAAAAAAACCTAAGGAAATGGATGCTCCTGCAGTCCTACCATGTCAGCCACCAACACCCCTGCATGCTCCTCTCCTCAGTGAAAGTAATGGCCACGCAGTGCACTCTCCCCAAACCCCCTGGATGAGCTGAAGCTGCCCCTATCTGTTTTGGGGTTGTCTGCTGGCCCATTTCCTCACACTCCCAAAGCAGCCAGCAAGCAGAGCACTACACCTATCTAAAAGACAAAAAGAAATATGAATAGTGGGTGAAGATGCTGAATTATAGTGATGAAAGCTTAACAGGATTTTGGAGAGCTGGTATCAGGTTGGTTTCCCACCAGGGTAATTCCAGTGATATAACTGGCAGCCAACTCAATGTAGGTGAAAATCCTAATTAGACTTGGGTCCTTTGCAAGAAGAATGAGAAGGGAAGGGATCTTGCACCTTCCCTGTTTTTAAGTGTATGAACTAAGGGACGGAGGGTAGAGAAAGCTTCAACGGGGAAGGAAAAGCAAATAGCTCTTTAGCAAAGAGCTCAAGTAATTAGAAATGCAAACATAACTTCGCATGGGCTGTTCTGAGAGCAATCAAGAGAATCAGGGTACACAGCAATCTTCTGGGACTCTGGGGGGCCAAGTCACAGTATTTGTCCTGTATCCCACAGAGAAAGCAGCAAAGTAATTCCTCAGAACAAGGATTGTTCTTGGAATATGGCTCAATACCTGGAGTAACAGTATTGCTGAAGCTTTGGTCGACCTAATATATAAATGAGGCAAAATCTATGGGAATATCTGTTAGCAGATCAGCTAAGTGCTGTTGGGGGAACGTGGACAGTCATTGTATAATATAAATTGGCTTAACGAAAATTAAATTAGGAGAAGTATAAGTGCCTGACAGGATGATGGCAGGCAAGTGGTAAAACGCAAAGGCTCAAAGACAGAGAAGATAAAGCAGCAGTTTGGGTTTAGCATTGATGGGCTAAAGATATATGAGAGGCAGACATACAGAAAGATACAATATCATGCAATCTATATCTGTAACTGCATCATGCAACCAGATATAGGATCTCTCGTGTATCAACCCCTGCAACAGAACTATGTAATGGCTTCTATTCCAAGACCTCCCAGAAAAAAATAGTCAGAAACATAAAATGAAATCAATAATAATACAAATGGGTGTCTAGTTCAGGTGATTTCTATCCCAATTTTTCATCTTCAGTCTTTTTTTTTTTTTTGACAAAGCTTAGCATCATCTTTTCCAAACACATCAAAAATAGCAATGGATTCATTTTCCCAGCACTCCAGTAAAACAGGTAAGGTGCCTTACATACTTTTACAGATGAGAAACCCCAAACCAGGAAGCTAAGAGGTTTTGTTCAGAGCCTCAGGGCAAAGCTGTGGCGGAGCCCAAGCGCCGCGCTGAGGTTTCCCAACATCCTGCTTGCTGTTTGACCCTCTGGCCTCTCTCCTCCACACACGGAGATGGGGGAACTTGCAGAGGACTTGCTTGAGAGCTCCCAGAGCGCTCACAGATGGCGTAAGTGGTTTCTTACGTAAATCCCCATGTTAAAACTCACAGCCCATATTTCAGGAATTAGGAGTTCTGCAACAGAGACTGAAGACAAGTCGGCTAACCTAGGGCACATGGAATTCCTACGCTGTCTCTGACTTCTGAGGTGACCTGAGCAATTTAAACCCTGTCTTCGTTGGCCCCAACTTCCAGACAGTAAAAACACTACAAAACCATGAGATAGGAACAGTCTTAGGATAAGTCCACACAGAATTCAGTAGTAGGCATGGATATACTTTACACCACGTGGTCATCTCAGTGTGCAGTGATGAGATCTTCAGCACCAGAGCCTCCTGGAAACAGAGATCCTGCACCTCAGATTTTGCTTCCGTGCTGTCATCGTCTCATTCTTCTAAGTTTTTGTCCTTCTCTCCTTTGCCTCTGCTCACCCTCCGTTCAGGACTGCTCATTAAGGCGTATGCCATTAGCTGCACTCGCTGGACAGTAATTGCCTCTTTGGATTTCATGCTTGCTGCAGTACTGGGGAGAAAAAGCAACTTTGTGGCCTGTGGTGATGGAAAATATCCAAAATTCTCTGTGTCTAATAATAATAATAATAATAAATCCCTAAACTCAAACCAGTTTCTTCCAAGGACTTTCATTCCAGAAAAAGTTCCCACACCTGCTGTAGACTATTTCTCTGCTGTAGACCAGCTCCTCCATTGACAGGACTAAAAACCGTCACTCATTCCTGCAGCACGACTGCATCAGTATAAAATTGCCGTCGTTTAAAGGGGTCACAGACCTCGTGGTTACAAGCTCACCTGTGCAGATAACAGCTTGGAAAAAGAAGTCTGTTTTGGGGGGACTGACTGAACTCAGGAACTGTGATATTAGGTGCAAAAGAGATTTGTCATCCAATCTTTTTGCTGCTCTCTGTCACTAGTACAGAATTCTTTCTTTTTTTTTTTTTTTGACCAAATGACTCTGTGATAAAGTGAAGGCGCCAGCATAGTTGATGCAATCAGTTTGTATGAGCTGCAGCCATATTCAAGGGAATGGCTATAGCTTTGCTGTTAAAATAGCTTCTGATCTGCCCCCGGTGAGTGAGACCTATCTTGACTGAGCTCGTATAAAACTAATGAACCCTTTCCCCTCAAGCAAAGCAAAGCAAAGGCAGGAAAAGAAACATTAAAAAAAATCCTGCTGAATTACATCCTCTACCTTTGGCAGTAGACTATTTTTGAGGATGGAAAATACAGTCTCACAGCAAAGGAAAGGCAAGAAAAGCCCCTTGCAGTGAGAGAATTACATATCAGCTCCTCGAAGCTGTTGAACCCCAAGTATTCTCCCAGCTTTATCACTGTTAATGGCAGAAGAAAGCCTAGAGGAACTCCGTGGAAGCCACCTTAGCTGTGGGCAGAAGCACACAACACAGCGAAAAAATTCTCAGAGCAGCCATTGAGAGGAAAAGTTTACAAAAACAAAGTGAAGGAAAGGGTACATCAGAAAGAAGAGTCAACCAGTAAACAACAAAACCCTAATGAAATCTCTGAAAAATTAAAAAAAAAAAAAAAAAAACGGCAAGTTTTACTTACTTTTGTTACTAGCTTGCGCTATCCTGGCTAAGTGCACCAGTTAGTTTGGCACTTTGAAAAATGAAGTCTTCCTAAGCCTTTGAGGCCCTGAAGGCCAAAAGCTAAATGACTACTACTTATTGTCAGTAGAAGGTCTGTTTGTCATTAGAAGTCAGCTTAATGGTTTCCAAGCAGAAGTGGCAAGCAGCCCTTCCTTCGCACCATGGAGGCACGAGGGAAGAATGATGGTTGCTTCATATTTCTCTGCCAGCAGAGCCAAAGGGACTCAGAGGGAACCACCATCCTATTGTGCTGCAAGACAAACACAGAAGCCAAGGGAGGCTTCACCAAGGCACTGTCAAATACACGCATCATCTCAGGACCCAACTTGAATATCTCCTGAACAGTGCAAGCAAAAAACAAACAAACAAACGCAGCAAAAAACTAATTTCTACCATTATTAACTCTGATCCAAAGCTCTATAATTATGTAAAAACTCTACCAACTTCCCCTGTGCCTTTAGCTAGCTCGTAGCACAAACCCCAGAGCAATGCAGAGCCAAGACTCAGAGACCGCCAAGTCTGATATGGGGTGCCCTTTGCAGAATAAGTCCTTGGCTGGTTCCCAGGAGCTGGGAACAAATTCTGGTTGTCAGTTCAGGACCAAAAGCTTTTCTTGCTTAGGAGCCTGGGAACAGGGAAGTTGAGAACACATCATACAATGCATTAGTTGTGAAGCTGGAGACCATAATTTTCAGGACAGTCCTTGAAGGACGGACTGACCCAACCTGTGTCATGTTTAGAGATGTTTTGAGTCAGCGCATGTTTTTTTCCATCTGCTTTTTTCACCACACTCAGTCAGACCAAACCTAAGAACTTAAATTCACACCTGAATTGAAGCCTGTTTTTTTCAGGAAGTGCAGGAGCAAGATGCCAAGGTGGATACAACTGTAAAAGGGGTAGCTGCAGAGCTTCACCTTGTGACATCCACCACATTCCTCATGGTGTTAATGGAGAGGAATGGTGAGGCCTGCTTAATGTCACCAATAAATCTGCTCCTGTAGCATTGCCAAGTCAAGGTCCCTGGTCACACGTTTGCTGCAGGATTCCCGCTTTATGCAGAACGGTCCTTGAGCAGATCACAGCTCACATTGTCCCACTTTCCTCCCATCGCTCTGTAGCATCCCAAGAGAGCTGGGAAAGTGCTTATAGAAACGTGAAATCTCCCAGCGTTGCACAGGGAGGCAAAGAGACTCCCTTCCAAAGGTCCCTGCAGGCACTTCTGCTGCATGCCATCGGCAGATGCATGGCAAAACATGCAGGATCCCAAACCATATGTCAGTCACTGCAGTGAGCCAGCATCACACATGAAGCACATTTGACACGGCAACTTCAAAACAAACAAACAAAAACCTTTATACAAATGAGGTTATGAACTTCAACAAACCTCAGTGCGGCACTCACTAGCTTTTTGCCTATGCCAGACAAAAGGGGGAGGTATGGGTGTGCAAGCCTTGGCAATCAGAAAATAGCTTATGCTAGGGGGAGCAAAGCGTGAAGAAGGCCTGGCTGTAAGAGGGACTAAAATGTGGTGCTCTCTGAAGGCACAGAGAAGGTGACAGCTGTGGTGGAACAACTGGTGACTAAGCCTTCGAAGGGTCTACGCGTCTGAAAGACAAGAATGTAATTGCAAAGGCAAACAATTAATTTTGAGCAGCATCTGCCACACAAAAGATCCTCAGAGCGCTTAAAGCAAAACCATAGGCTGAGCACACTGAAAAAAAAGCCAGTCCAGACTAAAGTAGGAGCAGTTATAAATAAAACTGGTGGCAAGAGAGCCGTATCAGAGGGGATTTTGAACCGTGCAGAGAGCTAACGCAGTCCACTGCACAGCTGAAAGGCAGAAGAGGGCCAAAGATTGATGTTCAGTGACAGGGACTTGCTGGGGAAGTGAGGAGATGTGTTGTCTTTAGGGATCCAAGCAAGCACCAACCTCCTCAGCATGTGACCTTGAAAAAGTCATCTAGTGCATTAGAGTTTCCTGGCATGAAATGGTCTTTACGAGGCTGTGGCTGTTCAGGTTTGTAAAGCACTTTGTGAGGGCTGGATAGAAAGCGCCACTTGCTCATCGAGGCCAAGAATTTGTGCCAAACTACCCACCTGTCAGAAGAACCAGCATATTGAGCAATCCCACTTCCACCCCACTCCTTGTAAGCAAGTGCTTACGAACAGGTGCATTTGATCTGCTGACATGGCTCATCATTATGGCATAGACCAGGCTCTGCAAGCTCCAAGCAGCCCAACATGAAAGCCTGGAGAAGACCAAACATGAGTAGAAGGTTTGAGCTTGACCCTAATTCCTCCACTGTGCTGCCTGCACGCAGCTCCTGCTCGCAACGTTAGAGACGTGCTCCATCTTCTAATCGATCTGGATTCGAGCTCCCGTGGTTGCTTCCAGGCACTTCCCACGTCTAACTCATCCTTCTCCTTCTCAGCCAGTGAAGGCGCGATGCAACCGCAATGCCACGCGCTGGATTTCCTCCTGCACGAGATGCGCTCAGAGCGGAGGAATTCCTTGGAAGAAGCAGCAGCCCAGCGAACCTCGCAGCAGGCTTTGCAGTAATCTAATCAGAAGGAGATAAGAGGCTGGACGAGCTTTGCAGTGTCTGATATGGACAAACACCAGACCGAAGCTTGTCAGCATTCATATGAGAATAAATGAAAGCATTTAGAGAGCAGTAAAAAAATGATCATCCAAAAGACAAGACCTACTGATAGATGTAATTGGCAAGTCTTTTCTTTTAAAGTAAAGCCAAACTTGTTTCATCCATGTCTTTGTACTCATCAGTTTCCTTTGGCAATGGAAAAAAAAAAGATTTAATTTGATTAGCTGACATGAGCTGACTTAACTAACATGCAACTCAGAGCTGAGAGAAGACTTCTCATAGAGTAATTTATTCCACAAATATAGCATATTTCTTCTGTTCACAGAATACCCACAAACACGTTGCAGTTTCCTTATTTTTTTTTTCTTTGAATTTAGTTGGCACAATTTCATGAATTGTTTGCAATTTCACTGTTTACAGCATTTAATGCCTGGAATCAGAGTCGTTGGTTAGTAGCAATTGGTCACGTACATCACATGTTTTTATTTCTCCTGGGTTTCTGGCTGAGACTCTCCTTCACAGGGTCGGATTCAAAGTCCTTTGATGGCAATGACAGTCTTTGACTTCAGTGCACTTGGGTCCAGTCTTTTGTTAGGGAAGGGACTGGGAGAAGACACTGGCCTTTGAATCTCTCAAGCTGGGCTAAGATTTATTTGGGAATTCAGAAAACATTTATCCCTTCCCACACAGGCCTCTCTCAGCTCCATTCTTAAGAAAAGCTGAAGCCTCTTGAACTCTTATTGGAGCCAAAATTTTATTTCCTTGCAACTTACATAATTATTGAGACCAATGCAAAATGAATATAAAATGGTGCCATGCTAACTCCTGGGTTCACGCTCTGCACTGATGCAGTTAGCAAGTACCAGGGAGTAAACAGTGAACCATCATCTGGGTGCAGAGTTTGCCTCTGTTTTTTTCTCCAGCACTTTGAGAGCAAATATATGATCAACAAAAAAACAGTGCTGCCTGCACGTAACTGCATAGAAATACCAGATTTAGAAGTCCCAAACTCTTGTTTCACGGTGGAAGGCATGTGAACTCCCTGAATGCCTGTGCATCTTCCCATCCACCTTGCCAGATCCATAGAGCCATAGCCTCCAAGCATCTCCAAACCCATGTCCCAGTAATCCCAGGTGGTAACACCTGCATCCAGATCTGCAGTTCTGCCTTGCAGTTCCCAGCCCATGTCTTCCACCACACACCAGGCATGTGGGTATCATGGACCGCTTTGGTGGGATGGACACAGTGGAAGAGAGGCAGCATGGCCACCACGGCTCTTTCAACCTCTCCTGCACATGGTGCTGTGAGGAGCCGGGACTGACATGGAGATTTCTCTTTTCCTGCCCATCTTGGGCAGGGTTGTATTGGCAGCTCATTTAATTTTAAAAGTGTCTGCATATAAAAATACGAATTGTCTTCTCTTCGAAGTCTGATTTAAAAATAGCCCCATCTGAGGAGTATATAAATAAGTAATCATTTGGAACACAATATTAGAGCTCCCTTCTTTAATTAAATGGCTGCTCGATGCATTTTAAAGCTCTGCTCTGACTCAGTCTTCCTGCATCTCTGTATTTTTCCTGTTATGAACAAATCTCTGCTAACTGCGCCATGAATTTTAAAGCAAAGTAGATGGCGCAGAGTAATAGGACTATTAATATCCTAATTGCTGCACTGGGCTTGGGAGTAACCCATTCTTACACAGACACAGGAAGAAATAACCTCTCAGACGTGCTGTTAGGCAAGAATGGCTTCAGTGTCCATCAGTGCCTCTGTTTGGCACCTGGCTTAAAGCTGAGCGCAGAGAAAACAGTCTAACAAGAGATTACGTATATTTTTCCTCTCAGCTCATACAGCGTTTGCTAGACACAGCCAGAAGCATAATTCTGGCCATTCAGACCAACCCCTCTCCTGGTACTAAATGCCGGTGGAGAGTGAGTAGAAAGGCAATGCATTTCTTTTTGTTAAAGTGTATTCTTCCTGTAAGCCAGGGATTAGGCTTTTTTCTTTTAGTGTCACAGAAGTCAGGGATGAAAAAGACACATGATGCAAGGCCAACAGTTCACCCCAGCCCTGAGCAGCATGATTGACTCTTTTTCACCCAGTAGAGCTTTGCCTTGTCCAGTGCTAAATTATTGAAGTCTTCCCACTTTTGCTCTTCTCATGGGGCACTCTTAGAAATTATAAATTCCACTCGTAATAGATGTTTCCTGATTTCAAGGTCTGTATCTTTGCTTCCTTAATTTCATCCACTTATTAATGCTGGACACAGGGATCGTATCAAAGCCTCTCCTTGGATTTTTAGTGGAATATTATTAGATCACCGTTGCTGCCACTCAAGGCACCTGTATCTGTTTGGTAGTTCTCTTTTTCTTGTATGTCCTTGTGGCAGTGGGAGTCGGGTTTTCCCAGCTCATCACTCTTCACTTCTCATACAGGCTTGGCAGTAGCTGCAAAATAACTAGAAACAGAGGACCTCTCTTTTTAACCTCCCGGACATGCAGGGAGGGCCTAGATAGAAGAATGCAATGAAAACCACAGCCTTTGGTTTTGGATGGTTTATTTACATACTTTTTTTTTTTTTTTTTTTTTGTGGAGAAGAGAAGAGTGATTCATGTCCAAAGCCAGCCATTTTTCATCTGGCCTGCATGGATCTAAATCTTCCTGTCACACTTTAAGCTGGGTGCGACATAGTCTTGGGACCATACAGTGGTTTAAACTGCAAAGTTTTGATAGAGCTCGGGCCAAGGCACAAGCATGGTCAAACACTCCTGCAGTGACTCCAAATGCAGTAGGTGAGGAATCTCTAACCATGAACATGTCCTCCGTATGCTCATTTAATACAGAACCACAAAGGGTCTTAAATGGAAACAGAACTGTCGCCCTTAGCCCTTCTACAGAGCAGCGTATCCCAGATGAGACACATGAAATGCATTAGGTGACTAACCGTCCCTCTAGATGCCCTCAGAGATGCCAAAATCCCAATTCTGGTTATTCAAAACCCTCACTGATCTCCTGCTTACCCACTGCCTGTGGGCAAAATCTAGCCACAGTTGACACATGTGGCATTTTCTGGCCCGGCTCCCCTGAGAGCATCCTTTCAAAGACACCCTCAGCAGCTAGCAGGCCACGTGAAGGGGTGACGATGCTCCCTGCTGTGGGCAGCCCAGGCGTTACAGTGGCAGCAAGCAATTCTCAATGCGAACCGTGCCTATCCAGAGGGATCTGAATGGTGAGATGATTGCTCTCAGGCTGCAAAGTCCCCAGGATGAGGCTTCTAATTACTTCTGCTGAAGCAGCTCCGCCTGACAAAGCCTAATCAAATAGAGAGTGAATATTGACCCCACCAGCACTTACCGTACTTCCCTGAGACCACTGATTTTCCACTCTGCTTACATGCTTATTGTCCATTTGACAGGAAGCGCTCCCCTCTTGCATCTCAGGGGGGCATTCCTGCCCTTCAGCTTTAAGTCTATGGTCAGTCAAGCTCTCCCTGGTGAACCACTAGGAACCTCTTCAACAGAATGAGTGGAAAATGCCATGATTGAGAGTGGCCTGGAGACAGACATCTAGATGAGTCGTGGTAAGATAGAGACCCTGCTGCGGTGGAGCAGGGCAGGACACGAGGCATGCTACATGGGTGCTGGCTCAGTGCCTAACATTCTCACTTGCACAAGGTGCATCGGGACCGGGAACCCGTGGGATTCAGAAATAGGGTGCAAATGCCTTAGCTCTTTTGGTGACCTTAGGCCTTGAATGTTCTGCTTTCACAGAGGAGACAGTTTCTCTTTCTCCCCAGCCTGATGCTAATGCCCACCAACTAAACAAACACTGCAACAGCTCCGAAACCAACGGCTACTGCTTTGCCTTCAACGAGCCGGGATGATCCTCACCTTGCACATCCCTCCCAAAGCTGGTGTGACCACATTTGACCAGAGTTTGTATGGGACCAGATCTATTTTGTTGCGCACACGGTCACTCCCATGAGTAGCTTCATGGTTTAGCTGTTGCTTTGTCATGGGAGCTCCTGAAAGCTGAGTTAGTAACGTCTGTGCTAAGCTCTGCTCAGACACCCAGCAGAGATGAGCTTCTTCTAAATCCTATTTTTAAATCCTCTTTGAATCTACAGATAAGTGTTTTGAGTTGCCAGGCACCTTCTTTTTGTCCTCTAAAATGCGACCTCGGCATTAGAATGAGACTCACACATTACATATGCTGTGTCGCTCCCATGCACATGGGTTTTTTTTTTAAAATCTGTTTAAATATGCAGTGATATTCAACAGAAGTGCTGATGTTCAGGGTAAATATAGAGGTACATTTCTGTGTACACACTGTAAAGCTATCTTGAGTTCTTTGTAATCCTACCCAATTTACTTGGCTGCTTTTGCTATTACAAATGCTAATCTGCCTGATGTCAAGTTCAGGTGATGAACAAGCATCAGACGGGAAGCTGCTGTGGTGTCACCTTGATGTTTAACTTTTGTCTGGCTCTTCTGAGCTGGGGTGACTGAAGAGGCCAGAGCGATGCTGGGCCACACTGGGGCTGGGAAGGAGCTCAGGCACAGAAGAGATTGAGCTCAAGAGGGCCTCCTGTGACCAGACAGTGGTGGTTCTGCTCCTGTGGACTTCTATTAAGTGGAGAAAACCTCACTGCCTGTCCTGTCTTCACTGAGCCAACCCTGTGCTGCATTTGGAGAGCCGGGAACTGAACTCCATACTGCAAGAAGTCAGTTTGGAGCTGTGCTTACAGTGTACATTGCATGTACTTGCAATGTACTTACAATATTACGATGACGTTGCAGCCATACAGCAGTCCTAAAAACTTTTGGGCTTGTACTTGTTGAAACCTGAACTAGTTCAGAGCGAAGCCTCTGGTCCATCCTACGGGCAGCGCAGCTACAGCTGCATGATCTTGCAGGTTAGAAGAAGGCAATATCTATAAGCAGAACTCGTAGAGCTTTCTGTTGTTAAAGTAGTTGTTCACTCCCTGTTATAAGGGACTGTTATTTGCTTATGTGTTTGGGATGACATTTCTGATTAGATTGCCTATCTTAAGCTTATATATATATTTTGTTGGCTGAGATAACTTGGTCATTTCAGGGAGATAATGTAAGGTGGAAGATGAGGTAGTTTTTCCTTTTTTTTTCAATTAAATCTAAAGATAGGAAGTAGAGATTCTTCCTTGCTCACTTTGCTCCATATTAAGTACTTGGGCTAGGGGAACATCACAGGGGCATTTTCAACATCCAGAAGCAGTTCTTCTTGATTGCATTAGACTTGCTGTTGAGTTCCTTGAGGCTTGTGTGGTAACAGCCTTATTCAAAATAATAGTGGTCCATCTTTTATCAATTAGGAAAATAATGGCAGAATCATCTTTCACTAATCCTTAAAGCTCCTCACAACTGCTTGAGGTTCCCATTCACAGAATCTTTGTTTTATTTACATATCGGTTGCATGGCATCTGCAGGATTGGATCTAATATTTTTCAGATATTAGAAGGACGTTCTGAGTATCATAATGGGAAAAAATGTAAGTAACCTCAAAAAGAAATGTTTAGGGAACAACGCTAAGATCTATCTAAAGCTACAAAATGCAACTGCAGCATTTAGAGACTGTAAACAAAGTATCAGCCATGCTCTGTATGTGTATGACTATAACGCCTGTATGTATGTGCAGGACTACCCTGGATTTATGTCCCTTCACAGTGAGCAAAGCTGGCAAGGAGAACCCTGTCACAACCTCCTGCTGTTCCCACCTGAGGCACAGTGAGTTTGACTGTCCTACAGAACGATGGATCATGTAAGCATTGAAATCTATAGGCACTTCTTACTATGACAATTTTTGGCATTGGGTGTTATACTCTAAACTTGGAGGCATTTCCAAACTTCAAATTTCTATCCTGATTCAAGACCCAGTCTCCCCTTCCCACAGCTTATGCCAAAGTTGTATTCAGTATCCTCACTGAGCTCCATCACTACTGTCGAAGGTCATCACTGCCTACAGACAGAGTAACAAGAGGCAACGACATCTCCTAAGTGTATTTTGGAACAGGCTTCTTCCTTTATGGTCATAGCCAATTTTATAAGTTGTCTAGTTTGGAAACAGTCATCAAAGCTAATGGTTCTGGCATTGCCCCTTAACAGCTCCTTCAGTAATTGCTCAGAGATGACTCTCTTTGGCTTTTCTTTTCCTGACTTTTTTTTCCAGACCCCTACTGAGCCAATATAGTAAACACCCATTGAATCAGGCCAACATATGGTATCACTTAGGTTCAGAGTAGTCCTAGCACCACCATAATTGTATTTTGGTATCTCTAGTTCCAATTCTAATCCCAATCAGGCAGTTCATTTGTGCACAAAATGAGGGGAAAAAAGGTATTAAATAAGCTCTTATAAACCACAGAAAGAGTTTTCATTTGATACCAAGCTTCATGCTTAGCAGAGGAAGAGATTTAGGGTCAGGAGAAAAGCGGTGCTGAACAAGCAGTTGGTTTCCTAGTCATATGTTCTGCTACAGACTAGGTCAGAGAGATGTTAAATAAGAATAGCTTTAAAATCTTTAAAATTAGACTTCTGTACAACCTCAGTCTGCTTTTCTGAGCTAATGTAGGAAATGGAATCCACTGCAGATACCAGCAAACCAGGCAGACATGAGTCAGTGGACCTAGCAGAAAACTGTCAGTCCCACAGTGACCATTCCTCAGTTTTTCAAGGCAGGACTGTGGGCAATACAACAAGAATTTAATGTTTAAAGGGGAGAGAATAGTAGATTATCTGGGACCTTGGCAAACCTTCTCCTCCAGGTTTGCCTGCAAAGGGCTGAAGCACCTTCAGGTTATCAGAGATAGCAGAGGGAGTCCAGATGTTTGGCAAGGGATACATTTCCAGGAAGCGAGGGGAAGCTCCACCAGTGAGGAAACCTGGATTTGCAGCAGCACCAGCGAGGTCAGAAGTGATGGGTCAGCCTGCAGCAGCATTGGTGGCAGAGCAGGGGTTACAGCTGCATCAAGGGGAGTGTGAGGTGTGAGGGTTGGTTGGGGGTGTAGCTTTTCTCTTAAATAGAGATGCTGTGTTTGACAACTCTGTATACAACACGTCTCTGACTGCCAAGCATTTGCCTTGCATGTAGCACCTGAAGAATCAAGCTATCTATGAACTTTAGTGGGATCTGGCAACACATAACCCGAAGTAACGGGGAAATATGAGGACACAGGTCTAGTCCTCTGGGTTGGATGAAAATGTGAAGTCCTGATTCTCGAGTCAAAGCAGAGGGCCCTTGAATCGGGGGAAATGGAGCAGAGGGCTTACGGGTTCGGTTCCAGATGAAGCCTTAAAGCACACGCAGATTTTGGTGGCTGGATCCCCTCTTAGCAGTGAGCTATGAAGCCAACACAAGTGAGACCAAACTCATCTAGGACAGCAGAATATAACATCATTCATTAAACTGAACATGCAGGAGTCGTGTAATAACATAGAAGATACACTGCACAGAAAGGAGAATGTGCCTAAATCATGTAAGAAAAATATCCACAAAGATTGTTCTTGAAGCTTAGTCACTTAGATGAGCATTTGTATGCAAAGCATCCATTGTAAAATCTCTTTTAGCATGAAATCAAGAGGTACTCAGAGAGTTCAGAGTCACCTGATTTCAACAGTGAGATGTTCACAAACACATAAAACACAAAATAGTCACAGAGGTAACATATTTTCAGTTGTGGGTACCTAGAGATATAGAAATTCTTCTATATTTGGAACCATAAATAAGGCATCTCACAGATACTGATCGATGTAGACTCCTCTTTCCCATAAATTCAGCCATTATCTACTGCAGGAACATCAGTTTCAGCCACCCGCAATTAAACCGCGAGATTCCCAAGGTTTGTTGGATGTCATTACACAGTAAGGTCAGTACAGCAGAGGTCAGTTGGCCTCCTCCTCTATAACAAGATCTCACTAATGAGAATGTGCTACCCTGCACTTTTACTGATCAATTATAATCTTACTCTTTGTGAGTCCCTAGCTTGAAGCAACTTGAAGTAATTGCAGTCTTCTAAAGACAGGTAGTCAGCACTGTCTGAAAATAATTAAGATCTTGTTATAAGCATCTTACATTGGACACCCAAAATTGGAAGCGTTTTGAAGATATTTGCTCTGATAAGGGAACAGTCTTGTTCCTTTTCTTGCTAGACTGCACTTATATTGGCTTTGGCCACTTGCAATGGGAGGTGTTGGGACAAGTGAGCATAAACATAAATAGGATAGATAACACACAGAATCACAGGACGGCTGAGGTTGGAAGGGACCTCTAGAGATCATCTAGTCCAACCCCCTGCTAGGTATGGTAATCCTTAATACGATAGCAATATTTTAAGTTGGCCTGTTACTAAGAGCTTCACTGTGTAGAAACTTTTTATTTTTTGGCTTAACTTTAGGCTGTAAAGAATACAATAATCTCTTGAAGACACCAAGTCAGGAAGCAGCCTGTCCCCTCACCATCTGAAGGGCTGCTGGGGACTGTGGTAGAGCCCCAATTCAGGCAGCACAGCAGCTGCTGGGGACTTGCTGGAAGAAAAGCAGATGGTCTCCAGCAGCCCACAGAGGTGCCTGGCGTCATTCCTGCCTGGGTCACCCTCAACAGGCCTTCGGGTGTAAAAGACGGTGTGGCCTGTTTCTTGTAGATGGGTTTTCTCCAAAGGCCCTGTTCCAGAAGTAGTAAAAATATGATGAGGTTGCCCATGAGGTTTATTTGCTGCTGCACAATCTCCCACGGGGGAGCAAGACTGGGTAGCACAGCTGCTCCAGCGCTGGCCATGAGCCTGGCGTGGTGCCACTGAAGTCCCCAGGTGCCAGAACACTGTAACCTCCCCCAGCAGACACAGGGAGGGCTTCAGACCTGATTGAAGCTGTCAAAGACAGCAGGAAGGAGACGGAGCCCGGCGCTGCAAATAAATGAAAATCAGACTCTTCTTTAACGAGCAGTGCTATTTCCGTGTTGCACAAGAGCCACACCAGTCACGCTGAGCCTTCCCTGATTGGTATGCATATGTTTAGACTAGGGGTTTAGGAGGCGGCAAGAGAGAGTCCCAGGACTGTGGGAACCCTTCTACTTATAGCTGTGAATTAATTCCAATTAGCCCTGGAAGCGGGCCTCTGTGACTCTTTGTTCTCTGAAATTGTGCTTTTCAGATGCAGGCTTGTCAATTAGCAGCTAATTATGATGGTCTTGCCTCCTCCTGGCTAGAGGGGGTATAAAAAAAACACAGCCTCTGACAGCTGTTGGAGATTTGCCTTCAGCTTGAGAAGCAGAGTTAGTGATATGGATTTCAAGGGTCTTTGACTTTTGTCCGTAAATCTCTCACAGACCTGAAACAATGTTATTTGTGACACGACTGTGAATTATTTAATGCTGTGAGCTCTGGCAAATGCATTGCATTTCCAGTCCTTGAAAAGTGCAGTGAAAACACAAAATAGACAAGCTGCATGTTGGAGGATTTGCCTTTTGCCTCATCTTCTTGAACAGCTGATAATGAGCACAAACCCCAGCATGTTTTGAAGAACAGGCAGGTGTCCCCAGGCTTGGTTTTGTTATCACCAGTGTTTCTCTATAAGCCATTGGACCATGATGTTAGTAGATCAAAGTACTCTTAATGTAGATCCAGATCTAGATTCCTTTATCCCGGTAACCCCCAACTACCCATTTTCACGTAGTGACCAGTCCTCTTCTTTCACAGTTGCGCTGACCAGGCAAGTCCAGCGAAAACTCCTTCTTACTACGCCTGCTGCACAGAGATTTGGCTTCGGTGTCATGACCAGGGCAGACTGTGTGAGAAGGAGATGCAGTTCATCACATAGAGGACATGCCCTGCAGAGGCCAGGCGGCTGGTCCCCCTGGCTCGCTCTCCTGGCTCTGCCAGCAGTGGTAGAACATGCGACATAAGGAAGCCTGTGAGTAAAACCCTCCTGTTCCCTTCAGCATCTCTTTCTGGGCTTGTTGCTCTTGTATTTGCCTACCCACTTCTTGACCTAACTGATGCTATCTGTGTCCATAACCTACTGTAGGAATTAATCCCAGAAGTGAACTACTCATTGCATAAAAATGGGCTTTATTTTAACTATTTTAAGAGGATCTCCAAGTGCAGTCAGATTTTTCAGAGCACACCCCTGACTTCTAGCTGAATGCAGTTCTTCCTGGACACACGGAGACATTCTTATTTTTTTAATCTAGCTTTCTGTACTATGGAACTGACAAAAAGTATTTGCTGAAAGACACCAGAGATTTGTACTGTCATCACAATTTTCAGTTACCTGCAGATGTGCAGTTGTTCTTGCATAGCTGGAAATACAGTCTGCTCAGCAGTTCTCGACTTCCTCTTGTATCGACTGTTTTACTGATCTCCGTGGAGTAGTTATTGCCTGGTATTTCCTTGGTAATACTGGAGAAGTATAGGGAATACTGATATGGCTCTGCAGACAGCGCTGTTTAAAGACAAAACATCTATGAAGTCAAAGCAGAGATAAGCCTGGGACAAACCCTAACTCTGCTCAGCCACAGACTTTCCCTCATTGCAGATCCACATCTGGATATGAACTTCATGCAGATGCCAAGGATTTTCTTGCTGGAGGAGACAGAGATTCCCCAGACCCAGACTGGGTTTTTAAGCTTGAACTAAATCACACATCTCATTCTAGAATATACACCTGGGGAGCTGAGGAGGCCTGCCGTTGAATGCTCCTTCCGCAGACACAGGGCACAGCTACGGTAACCAGTGACTGAATAGTCTACAAGGTGATGGAAGACCTACTGCAAGTGCTTAAGGAATGCAGTATATGCATTACTAATCAGGCTGTGCATTCTCTCACGGTGCAGAAACCTATGTCCTGAAGAGCAGACAATCAAGGTTGGAGTAAATTAGGTTACAAAATATTTACGTTATCAAGCCATCTCTATGTAGCTTTTTAGCTTTTCTCATTCCTGCAAAAGATTGAAAGGTTCACAGCAGCAAATGAATGCAGCTGGGCTGGTTCAGGCTGATCCGCATGCAGCTTGTCAGAAGCTGCGCGTTTTGGATCGGATGGGGTTGTTAGAAACAGGAAAGCGTTGGGAAGGGCTGGCCAGGGAGCCCGTGGAGTCTGCGCCACCGCGGGGCAGCGGGGCAGGCAAACACCAGGCAGGAAGGACGGTGGTATTTTTGCTGAGGAGGAAAACGTACACGCTCACTTCTTGAGGTCCTTTTCAGGCTAATTTATGTGATTCTATAAAACGGTAACAAAACTCTCATTCTTAGAAATAGACACTGGTGTGTTTCCCATTTCTGGCAATCTAGAAGGCTCTGCCTCTGTTTTACCTAGGACTTCTCAAGGAATTCTCGTCTCATTTCCTAAGCAAATACACCAAATCTGCTCCCTCCCTAAATGCTCCCTAAATGGTGTATTAAAGCAGAGAAATAAGTTGCTTCTAAAGGCACAACAGCATACAGCATCCACAACATACATAATGCTGCAGACGAAAAGCTTCCCTAAATATTGCGAAATCCTTATGCTCATCCTTGGCAACATAATTTAAAACCAGTGATAACAGTGGAAAAACAACCACAAAAGAAAAAAAAAAAGTCAGAAGAAACCTGGAACTGTGTCCACCCCATACTTACCCCTACCAGGAATGCTCCGTTCTAACAGCTTCTATTCATCACAGTGAAAGGGGGAAGAAGGTTCAAGGAAAAGAGAAACCACAACAGCCACACGGAGAGCAACAATTGGAGAGGAGCGTGCGGATATGACTCAAACAGAATAAATTGCTGGAAAAGTCTAAAAAACAAGGAGAGACATAAGGAAGTGCGCTGCTGTGAGAGAAATACATGAGATGGGGCAGCATTCTGCAGAGTCCTAATGCTGCAGTTTTGAAACTACCATACTATAAGCCTTCCCAAGAAGCAGTGAAATCTTTTATAAAGCTTAGCATTGCTTCATTTCCAATACATAAAATATATGGAGCCACTTTTTCCCACTGACACGAGCCCATGCAGTTAACACGCTTTACATATTTAGGTGTTTTTTCTACTCCTTCTTTCTTGCCACCCCTCTTTTCTTATACCCAGCTATAAGAGCATCATCCTTAGTGCTGAACGCTAAGGATACAGCATGCAACCACAAGCAGTAAAGTCTCCAGACCTTAGAAGTTACCTCGGGTCGGGTAGTTGACTGAGCTCTAATCGTGGATCTTGAGAAAGCTTTGTGCCTCTGTGAAGTAAAACACAAGTATTTAAGTGAGCCCATTTTATCTGGCAATGGAGGCAGGCTGAGGGCACCACATGGTTAATTAGTATGGTTCAGCCAACAGACAATAACTCATTAAGCTGCAGTAATGGGACCGTGTTTGATCATGTGCTTGGTGCCCCAAGGCACTTCATAAGTAAAGCAGTAAAGTCAACTTATCTGCCATCTCAATTTCTCTCTCTCTCTTTCTCTCTCTCTCTCTCTCTTTCTTTTTCTTTCTTTTTTTTTTTTTTAACCACAGAAAATCGTGGTTAAACCGCAGAGGATAATTTCTGGACACGGAATAGTTCATCACCTTCCTCTTTCTGGCAGACTAAGCGCAGCTGAAGATTGCTATCATGTCTCCTTCCAGCCTTCCCTCCCCCAGGCTAAAGCCAAATGCTCTGGCTCTTTCCTCATAGGTGCAGCTCCGCAGGCTTCTCTGCAGTGTCCTGCTCCTAGAGGTGGCTTCCAGGTCTCTCCTGAGGTGTGACACCAGAGCTGTGCCTTTGCGGAGCGGCCACCTGGCCAGGCTGCCCCATCCTGGGCCTGGGCATCTGCTTTTTCCAATGCCAGTGCTGTTTTGTGCTTGCCTTCACTAAAATTCCAACTTTTTTTTTTTTTTTTTCCAGATCATTCCTCAAATTATCGAGATCTGTTTGAGTTCTGCCCCTCTCCTACCCCATGTTTTTGCTGTTAGCTGAAACTCCAATAAAGGTGCTCTCCACCACTTCATCCAAGTTATTAATGGAAATACAGAATAGTGCTGAACCCGGCCCAGATCCCCAGGGAACCGGCTCAGTAAATCTTTCCAGGTCGACAGGGAGCGCCTGATAGCTGAGTACTCACAGTAATTTCCTCTAAACCTTTTCCCCTACTTTACTTATGAAAACACTGCCTCTCTAAAGAAGAGATGTACTGCGACCACAGCTTATCCCCATTCGCAGGAAGCAGGAAAACCTACATTTTTAATAGCTAATTCTAAGACATTGTACAAAGGGAAGCCAACATCCATGTGATGATAGGGCAGGCTTAAGCCAGTTTCTCTCTGCAGCGGAACAGGATGTGATCAGACATCGCAGCCTGCCCGCTGCAAACTCGCTCCAGCTTCCAGCAGAAGGCTCTGTTGGTGGCCCCGCCGCAAAGAAGGCAATAGATGAATAATTTATTATTATATTGGGAATAATTTAGTGGGACAGTTCATAAATTATGAGCTTCCCAACTTCTGCGGGATTTGGATCAGGTCCATAGGAGTCCAATATATACTTCCCATCTCCAAATATGAGGGATGAGTTTCCAGAGAACACCTTCACTCCTGCATAGGTGACATTTCTAGGCTTCAGAGTCAGCATCTGAGGGGGAATGTGTGCTCTTATATGGAGGGAAAGGATTTCCCGGAGGGGAGAAATGAACTCAGCTCCGTCATTTCCTTGTGCTATAGTAATTTTGTGACTTGCACAATGAAACAGAGGAAGCCAGCCGATGACGAAGACATTCAGCTGTGTTTGTTGCTCTTTTCACATCATCCCAGGGAATAAGAACATGCAAGGAGGTAAAACTAAAATCTAGCCCTAAACACCTGTCATATTGCACAGCAAGGCAATAAAACACTGCTCACTTGAGCAGGAGCCTTTGAACTGCTCACTAGAGGAGCCCTACCCTCTCCACTGATTTTTATAGATAGCCTAGGGAGATTGCGTGCTTAAGTTAGTCATTTAATTTAGATACCTAGAACAAACAGAATAAATACTTTCATGACTACATAAGACAATTCTCTTTTTTAAAAAGGAAGGGATACCGCAGGAAAATTTTGACAAGAAAAGAGGTATTTCACTCGCTCTTCAACGCAGTTGTTTTTCTTGCATTTCTGGTGTCAATAATAACTGAATGGGAACCGTGCGGATGATGCAAATTAAGCAGGGGCATTTCTGACACTGGCCGAGTGCTCACACTGTGCTAACAAGAAACTGAACTGTAAAATCAAGTCAAAATATTTTTTTCTGCGATTCCCAGTGGAAGTCAAAGCAAACACGTGTTTGTGCTTCCTCTTGCTCCGCGGGCGGCTTGGCGGCCCTCTCACTGGCGATGAGTCCTGCCAGAAAAGCCCATCAGGTCTTTCAGGTTCCCACTGGCAGAAAAAGTACCATTCTCATCGCACCAGCATTTGGAAAGCAGAGAATGTGCTGAGTCTCAATGTCCTCGAAGCCGCCATAAATCACTCATAGAAAAGAGCGGGGATTAGTTGGGCAGTCGTTGCATGCCCAAAGCGGGGCTGCAGGAGGACCTCCAGAGTCGCTATAGAGGGTTTTCATCACGAGGAAGGGAGGCTGAGCGAGGATGCCCTGGTACAGCAACATCCTGTCCTTGCAGAGCGGAGAAGGGCTTTGAGGCAGTGACAGCGCTTCGGAGGCCAGCTCCCCCAGGCAAGTTCAGGCAAGTTCAGGCTCGGCCCTTTTGTTGGAGCTTATTATGGACGTTGGAGCTTATTATGAGATCGAACTCGAAAGAGCCTTGCCAAGTTTGCCAGTTCATGATGTTTTGAGCGGAGAAAAGGAAGCCTCTCACCTCTGAGAGGGGCCGGTTTCAGCGTTATGTAACAAGCAAGGAGTTATTTAGCTTTCATTCCCAATGATGCCTGGAGTATGAAAGGATGGGGGCCAAGGGCAGAATAGCCTGTGGGGAGCACACAGCACTGCTCTGCTTCTCCTGTGGCTTAAACTACCACTGCCCGGGTCTGCTGCTTCTTTCTCTGCCGCCGATGAGACAAACATTGAAATGGCTCAGAGTAAACAGCATCCGCAGTGGGCTCCTTATAGGATTACCAGGGTGGGGTTTAAAGCCACATAACCTCGAGCCTTGTCCCCTTTCTTACAGCTCCTTCTCACCCTCTCCAAACATCATCTTCAAGTCAGCAGGGTATTTGCCTTGTTGCAGCAAAACTGGAAAACGTCCTCTGGTTTCCAACCTCAGTTATTAATGGCCCTTGGGTTTTGTGTCAACCATGTCCCCCATCTTAAACAGCTCTTATCCCTTCTTTGGGATTATCATCTGCATTATTTCGATGGGCAGCACCCATAGCACCTCCTACCCTTAGTTTGTCTAAGCAAAACAAGCCAAAGCCTTTTATTCACTTTTTATGAGTTGGGCTGTTCTTTCCCCTCTGCCCAGTCTCCTAGCCTTATCTGCACTTGATCTCATTAAAATTTATCTTCCTTGAAAGTGAATAACTGGAACTGTGTAGGTCAGGGCTCATAAGCGCTCTGAATCCTGCTAATAGCACGTCCTTCCTCCATGCTAGCTTTCACGCCTGTTATGACTGTTTTATATTGTTGTTTTTTTTTTTATCTTCTCACATTCAGCTTGCAGAGTCACCTTGCCATCAAGGCCTGCACTCGTATCTCTCTAGCCTGGATGGATTTCAAAGCCCAGTTTTCCCAGAGGAGAGTGCAGATTTTCCTTTGTGCATCCCATGGCGATTCTGTGTCACCCCATTTCACCTCATACACAGCACCCACCCCTCAAGTTCAGGCATTTTTTTCCTCAAAACTAACCTGGTCCTACTCCACAGGACAGTGTAGAGCTTCTGACCTCTGCACCAAAAAAGTGCAATTGAGTATTTAACAGATCGGTCCCAAGACAAGTTTTAATGAATTCCTACTCTAGTTCCTTCTAGCTTGATGCTTTCCTAAAAGTACAAAAGCTATTTCCCAACTCAAGCCAAACCTTTACCTATCATCTCATCTTTCTTATACTACTGCCCACCTCGACTCCACCCAACTAGATTATATCTATTTATTTCATCTGTCTTGTATGGAAAATCGGATATCTATCAAACAAAGAATCAGACCAGGATGACTTAAGATACCTCTGCTAAACCTAGTCTATATTTCACAGGGATTTTTTTTTACCCCTGGACACCATTATGTTTTTTATTTCTCCCTCAAGTTTTGTCCTAGACCTTTCCTAACATAAAAGTCAGAGCAGTCAATCTGATAGGAATGCAATTCCCACGTTTTAAAACTCAGGTTAGCACACATGACTAGGTAAGATTATAAGAAAAAAACTAAAAAGGTAGTTGCTGCTGGACTAACGATTTCATGTAATGAGTGACTGAACTTTAGGCATACTGGGGTAGAGATGATCTTGTCTACCCCTGAGGGACATTGGCCACATTATATTTATCTCGTGGCCCTTTGAATTTCCATGTCTCAATTCCTCTCAGTCTTCTTGGTGTCATTCCCAGTGGGTTAGCCGTGAATTATAGCATTATTTTATCTTCATGTAATATCCAGCCTCTCTCTAGCATCTACTCCCTTATTGTCTCCTTACTCACATCTTCCCTTTTTACTGATGATGAAAGGATCCTGTGCTGTCTCTGCAAAGCCTGACTCAGCTTGGTTTTCAGCACCTCTCTCTTTACAGAAACACATCAGGAGCTCTGTTTTCCCCAGATCTTCTAGGGTCTCCCTTCATCCCTGCCACTTAACATGTCTGGAGCATCCTCCTAATAAGTGTCTCTAGTTTATTGAAGCAACACGTTGCTTTGGTGCATCTCGCTGCCCGGAAAGGCAAGACATCTATCCAAAAGCGAGTCTCAGACATGCAACGTATTGCAAAACATGGGGAATTCTTTTTTGCACATTCCCACCTTCTCCCCAGGCCTGGGAGTGCTTGTGGCAGCTTGGAGCATCCTTCTGGGCACTGCTGCACCCAGTAGCGTGCCGGCCTCTCTTTTCCTGTGTGCTAGCACTGAAGGATGAGGTGGCAGCAGCACCGATGTTACGTGCCAGGCCCAGGGAAGGGGAAAGAAATATTTTTGTTATTCTGAAATGCCACATTGATTTTGCATCCAGCTGGCACTGCCTTTATATCCTCCTCTTCCCACCCCCAACTCTTTTTTTTCCTCTTTTCTTTACATCCTGCCCTCATTTCCCAGGCTGTGCTTGTTTCCGCAGCCCCTCCTGTGGCCAGAACTTTTGAGGAAAAAAAAAAATACAAGGTTTGGGTTTTTCCTTGCACTGACATCATTAGGTGCCCATCACCAACGAATGTGCTGGTGCTACCACATGGCATATGCCAGTGTTTGCTTCCCCGCCAGCTCTTTAAATATAGCAGAAATTCCCTTTCCTGCTCCAGAGCAGCTGTGAGCACCAGCCAGCAAGGCACCAGCGTGGGCAGCAGGTATACCTGCTCCTGATAAGACGTGTGCAAGCAGGCTCAGAGCTAGAGTCTGCGGAGAAACAACTCACAGCTAAGCTTGGGAATTGGGCCCTTTTGCATCTACATGCGCTTTTACATGCAAAGAGGCTAAGAAATTTCAACGTTTTAAAGTTATACAAAGACACGGACACAAAATAAAGATGGAGTCAAGCCGTTTGAATTCATGAAGACAGATATTTTGAGCTATGTGGACGGTAGCCTTTGAAAAAGTCCATTCTTGCAGGTTTTCAAAATATATTTAATACACACCCCAAAGTTATGCAAACTGAAACTTCAGGAGAAAAGTGACTGGAAGAAAACAGAGAACATGAAATATCTCTCCTTCCCTCAATCATTTCTAAGGTTTCAAGCTAATGCTATTAGAGTCCTCAAAAGTGAGCAGAAATACCACAAAATTAATAGGAAATTTTATAAGCAGCCAGTGAAGAGCTTTCAGTGCCAGAGTGATCTGATTAAATTCTCTGAATCCTGTTGGCATCCTCCCATATCACTCAGTATCAAGTGCAATCTTTCAATAGCACAAGCTGAGAGGTACAAAAACAGTGCATTACAACGGCATACAGTCCCCCAAAATACCATTAAGGTTTTATTAGTCAAATGATCCCATAAGAATAATGACTTTGGCCTAAATGCATTCATATTCCTTAGTCTTTTTTTTTCCCTAAATCTGATCTAAAATACTTGACTCCTTAATAAATAAATAATTGAACCCCCAAAGTAGAGTGGTTAGGAAAATCAGACTTTCCCTGACGATGTGAAGAGAGGGAAAACACTCGATAAAAGGGCAGGTAAAAAAGTGGCACTCAGAACCATGTGTCCAGTTCAGAGATCCTGTTTGTAGCTGGGTGAGCCCCAGGGGAAAGGGGCAACAGAATAATTTTCACCTGGCTCTGGGTCTTTGCAAATGCACACATTGTGCACGATTGCATCCGGCACCTAAGCCTTTGTGGAAGCAATGTTTGGAAATTGAACACCCCCCTCCACCTCCAGACTGTCCTTGGCATCAGACCAAGTGGTTCAGCTCGAGATAGTCCCAGTCTTCTCCACGGCTGCAGTAAATCCCGAGGAACTGGATTCTCCCTGAAACTTGGCAGCTTTGCTTATTTATAGCTGCCTTATGTAAGTTCTGCAGCAGCTGATTGCACCTGCCGGTGCTCAATTTGCACAGACCTGTTTGTGTTACGGTTGCCGAGATTTCCAGAGACAGGAAAAAGCGGATAGGAACAAAAACATCATCTATCCAACTGAGAGGGAAAAAAAAAAAGGAAAAAAAAACACTTAAAACACTTAAACTTTGGATGGGAAACCCTCAGGAACGGAAAGCTCATTCTCACCGGCTGTTTCCGAGTCCTCTACAAGGAGTAACGTGCTAATCAAAGGGAAGCAAAAATAGGGAGCACTTTACTCCTCCTGAGAGTTTCCTGTTGCGACTAAGGAGCTGAAACACCTGCTTAGATGAGCAGTACAGGACATGGTGAAGGTGGCATACATGGGAGGACTTTCCTCCTGCCCAGGTTCTCGATGACCGAGATCCCAGCTGTTCTCCACAGCTAGGTAAGAGGTGGCAACGAGATGCCTGCTCGCTAAAGCACCCAGAAACACGCATGGATCCTCCACTTACAGCACTCATGCAGACATCTGGGTGACTTTTCTGGCTCAAGGACCAGATCTGCCCTCCTTCTTCAAGGACAGTGGTGGCCAGGCACACGCAGTCTCTCAGAAATACATGGCAATAGCTTGCAAAGTAAGCAAGAATCCGACTTGAAAGCAGAACCAAGTCACCTGACACCCAATTTTTTTTTAAACCTAAGTAAAAGCTTTTGTTGATACCTATCACCCACTGTGGCACCTGACATACCCGTATGCCTCCATGCCTGGCTTCCAACAGCCCCAAGTCCCAAGCATTAGCTCAACAGGATCTTCCACCCTCCCCTCCGCTCTACCCAGCCCTTCCTTCCAGCCTCCCCTCTGCTCCACTCCACCCCCTGCCTTTGCCGCTAGCCCCTACCTTCCACCCTCTACCCTACCTACCATCCCCTGCACCGTCCCCTCTACCCTACACAGCCCTGCCCTGCCCTTTCCTACCTGACCCGACCCAACCCGAGCTGATCCTCCACTCAACTCTCTACCCAACCCTCCCCACCACCCTCTACTTTGCTCTACCCTCCATACTAGCCTACTGGTCTACATAGGCTCCTCCTCTGGCCTCCCCTCCACTGTCCCTCCAGCCCCAGCCCAGTCCCACCCTCTAGCCGAGTCATTATGACCATCCCACCATGTCATTCCCATGATGATCACCCACAGTGTTATTCCCATTACAACCATCCCACCATGTCATTCCTATTATGACCACTCCAACATGTCAGTCCCATGATGGCCGACCACCCCACCATGTCATTCCCATTACTATGCCCAACTCCACACTGGCCATTACACCCATTATGTGTAATATTATATTATTATCCTTCTTAAGAGATATTCACATGCCTGGATGCGATCCTGTACAATGTGCTCTAGGTGCCAGTGCTCAAGTAGGGGGCTTGAACTAAATGATCTCTCAAAGTCCCTTTCAACCTCAACCGTGCTGTGATTCTGTGTGTGATCATATCGCTTTAAAAAAAAAAAGTCTGGTACTGGATATATGAACACTAGCGTTCTATTTAAAACACAAGGTAATTCTGCTCTGCTGGACTTAGTGGTCCTCACTGAACGCCCTCAGTGGGAGTGAACTGCCCGTTTTGAGGAACATCTTGTATGATGGATATGTCAAGCAGGGAGAGTTCAGAGGAGGACAAGAAGGCCAGGAATAAAATTATTTAGTGGAAAAAACGAGAAGTTAGACATCAGGACAGATAAGCCTTTCTAAATCTGAAGAAAGATAAGGAAGTAACAAAAAAGGTTTCCCTCCATCATTGAAGGTCACCATGGCTGAGGGGTGGATAGACCTCTGTCAGGAGGGACCTTCTCAGGGGCAGAAGACAGATGAGAAATTTTGTCCCCCTGGAGCTGTGGGAGCCGACCCTGGGGCTGTGTGGAGTTCAGGGCACGGATATGGGCTCCAGGCTCCACGGTGAACCAGGACTGTTTCAGCAGGACAATGTCCTTAAAAATGTGGTGATAGAGATCATTTCCTAAATTCAGAACTGTAACAAGTCTGAAAGATGATGTGGTTGATATTAGTGGAGAAGAAGGGATGTCACTATGAGAAAGAAAAGTGCTAGGTAGTCATCTCCTACGGAGCAGTCAATCCCTTTATATTCCATGGGAGGTAAAGCTGGAGGGATTATAATGTGCCATAAAATCTCATCACTAGAGAGTCTGTACTTCTGGGGACCTAGAAAGGAAAGTTATTAGCTCATGGGTTTGTCTTCTGGAGGCTGTTTTCTAGCTCTCCCCATTTTGAAGTTAGCTGCCTCTAATTTCACACCAGAAGAAGGATTTCTGAGCCTGAGTTTTTATGCTTTTCCCTGATATACCAGTTTATCTTACAAAAGGTGATATCTGCACCTGTAATATTCATCTTAGAAATACTATCTTCTGTGCTTTAAAAAATAATGTAGGGAAATACGGAAAAATGACCTGGAAGGATGCTTTTGTCCAAGGAAAAAATAGATATATTAGTTTCATTCCTGGTAAATGCCCTTGTGAAATGATCTTAAAATCTGTGGTAATGGACACCCTGCATCCCTGCACACAGACTTCCCCTGCTGCCTGTTCCAGTGCTTCACTACCCTTCCCCATAGATAGCAACTCCTAATACGCAGCCTTCATCCTCCCTCCTGTAGTTCAAGCCCATTACATGTTTTTACATAGGACATTCCCATGTACCTACTTAACTATTTATTCTCTTTTGCAAAAGCATAAAGATACTGTCTTAACAGGTTGGTTGTTCTTAAATGTGGTACACTCTTTCGTCTCTCTCCGTGATCATTGGTACAGGCATCCTGCAGCCAGAGTGAAGAAGCTGGAGCCACAGCAGTTAAATATGCAACAAGTTGTTTCACCAGGTCATTGTCAGACAAAAACGACAGCCAAAGCAGGCTCTGCTTCCACATGCCAGCCATAGCAGAGGGAGCTGTCATCTGAGCCTCCACGCTCCAAAGGCAGCTGATTGAAATGCTGCTGGATGCACTTAAAATATACATATATCAATCAGCACTAAGGCTTAGAGCTCAGGGAAAGGAAACAACAGAAAATTTCTGAAAGAAGGAAAAGATATCTCCTCTTGGAAGGAAGGAGGGAAGGAAGGAAGGAAGGAAGGAAGGAAGGAAGGAAGGAAGGAAGGAAGGAAGGAAGGAAGGAAGGAAGGAAGGAAGGAAGGAAGGAAGGAAGGAAGGAAGGAAGGAAGGAAGGAAGGAAGGAAGGAAGGAAGGAAGGAAGGAAGGAAGGAAGGAAGGACAGATGAGAAAGAGAGAGGGAAAGGGAAAGGGAAAAAGAAAGGGAAGGAAGAAGAGAGAGAGAGAGAAAAAGAGAGAAAGAGAGAAAGAGAGAAAGAGAGAAAGAAAAAAAAGAGAGAAAGAGAGAGAGAGAAAGAAAGAGAGAAAGAGGGAGAGAGGGAGAGAAAGAGAGAGAGTGATAAAGAGAGAAAGTGAGAGAGAAAGAGAGAAAGAAAGAGAGAAAAAGAGAAAGAAAGAAGAGGAAAGAAGAATGGTAAGAGGAAATGAAAGAGAGAGAAAGAAAAACAGAAGGGAAGGGAATAATTTATATCTTAGGCGTCTTACACTGTCCAGTGCAACCAGAGAGCACTCGACTGCCAGGGCCTTGGCAAGGTGACAGTGACAGCGGCAGGGATGGAAAACCCCCAGGTTTGGTGGTGTGAAACTTCATGGCCCTGAGCAGGGCCGAGGCGTCCGGGCAGGGCGGCAGTAGAGGGTATTGCTGTGCCTCAGACCCAGCCGAAGACATTTTGGGTAGCAGTGAGGAGCTTTTGGCACCAATCCCTGCATTTCACAGATCCACACATGTGTGATCAGGGATGAGTTTTGAAGTTGGGATCACACCTCTGCGCTGGGGATGGTCTCCTGGAGCTCCCTGTATACTCAATGGGGAGAGAAACAACCCCCTGCAGGAGAAACAACACAGTTCTTGTTTCCCAGACCATCTGCTTCCAGGCTAAAGATGGCACAAACCGCAGGCAGATGCTTCAGACAAGACCTTTTTCAGCACCGTGTGCTGAGGTGCCTTCCCAGTGTGGTGGCACCAGCACGCGGGCGCTCCTGCTGCTGCTGCCAGACAGCCGACACGCACCAGAGACTGTCCTAAACTGGATGGTCAGCTCCTTCCGTCAAAAAAAAAGTGCTTTTCTAGCTGTATGCAAAACACTTAATGCTCTGGAGCCCTGATCTTAACAACCTCTCTCCTCTGCCTCCCTCAAAAACAGATATTGTGAGAATTTAGCCTTCCTTTGACAAATAAAGCCCCTTCTGTGAAATCATTCAAAGCTGCTCTTAACCTCCATAAAACCTGAAGGCCCCCAATCCCAGGGAAGTAATTTCACCGCTTTTCAATTCACCCTGCTTTTCAGGGCAACAAAGCGGTTTCATGTAGTGTTTTCCCTAAGGGGAAGCACAGTTTCATAAAAAGGTCCTTATAAAGGTCCTCCTTTCTCTGGCTCGTTCCCCAGTGTGGTTTGGTAACACGGGAGGTAGGACACTTGCTCTGCCTTACCCGCTTTTCCTTCCTGCCGCCTCGGAGCCCCAGTCCCGCTTGGCAGAGACGTTTGGTTGCTCAGATGTAAGGCCAGGTCCACCCAGGCCGCCCAGCTCTGCTCAAGGAGACCAGCTCACACAAGGTGGCCGGGGCCAGGCAGGGTTCTTGCACAAAGCCATCATGAGACCCCTCAAAGCAGCACGTTCAGTTTGAGCATCTGTGATTCAAGCTGCAACAGGTAGAGAGAAAAGGATGAACAGAGAAATTTCTTCAGCCTTCTGTAGCCAATGCATGCTAAAAGCCGTAGTGACATGCAGAAGTGTTGCCTTCCGGAGGAAAAAAAATGAGACTGACTCCCACTTGGAAGGTGAAAACCATATGGTAGCTAAACTGGTTTTATGGCATGTGGGATTAATAATTTACTCCAGCAACTGAGGACTTGAAACCTTTCCCCACGGGGACCGGAGTCAGGAGTGAAGGGAGCTGCGCAAGCCGGTGTGATGCGCCGGGGCCCTCGGACACAGCTCTGCTGGGATCAGGGCTGGGAATGATTTACAGCTGCTCCGAGCTGGAGGACCACAAAGACTGCGGGAGGGGCAGACCTCGCTCGCTCCAGTCATTCATCAATCCCGTCTCTCCCCTTAGTCTCTAATTTTAAAAGTCAGCTTCTTGTAAGAGCCGTCATTATCTTTTCAATCTCGAAATCTTTCAGTGTCTCTGGAGAAATGAATTAGGAGAGACTCTTCAAGGCTCGGGAGGAAAATGATGGGTTTTCTCTGACAGCTCCCTTCCAGGAGATGAGCCCCGCAAAGGATTTCCAAGAACCGACTCAACCCGGGGCGGGCTTCGCATTCAGGGGTATTCCTGGGAAATTTCTACACCTGTCAGCTAATTGCAGCTTCCTTTGTCAAACCCAAGTGACAAACCCACCTCATTTGCTTTTATTGTCACTTCTAATAGCAAAGGGCTTGACGCCCCTTGAGAAAGGAAATCACAGCCCCACTCTGCTCTGGGGACGCGGCGCAGGCTGCGCTCTCCAAGGCGCGAGCGGAGCAGGTTTCCTCCAGTCCTGGCCGTGTCAGATGGTTCAATCTATTATTAAAATCCAATTTAAACTTCCTAATCTCAGAGGTGCCAGACGGCTAAACACTGTTTTTCCAGGGGTGTGCAACCCTGCAGGAGAGCTAGGATGGGCTTGTTAGCAGATCCTGCCGTTGGGGCATCCGCCTAATTAGAAGTTTATAATGTTGTTTATGTTTTCAAGTAGTTGGCCGTTGCAGTCCTAGCACGTTTAAGTGCTCTCCGGATTCTCCATTACAATGCGGGAACATTCCTGCAATTTTAGGCTAATTCTTGCAAAGCTGCAGCCGAGCTGTGGAAGAAGAATTGGGCTGAGACCTTAGTATTCAGCTCCTGTTCCCCCGCACTAATCTCAAAGCCGCGAGAAAACAAACGTCGGAGCAATACGCACTGAGGGACGACATTCCCAAGGCCTTTGCAGACTCCACAGTTGGAGACCAAAAAGGGATTTTGGAAGGGTTTGTTAAACAGCAATTGCCTGCCAGGAAAACATTCCTTTTTTTTTTTTTTTGTCCATATGTATATGGTGTTTTCTATGTTCCATTGCAACTTCCTGTTGCTTTGCAATTGAGGGTTTTAGAAGATGGCACAAGTCTTGACCTGGCAGGACACCAAGGACTAGAAAATTACATGGAGCGCGGCTTGGGCAGCACTGAGCACGGTGACATAATGGCCACGCTACAACCCATCCAGAAGACAAGTGGTCCCCGGAGCTCCCACAGGACACGGCAGCCTCCCCAGGAGCTCTCCTGTGGCTCTGCCAGGACCGTGTGGTCCGTGGGACAGACCCTGTGGCTACAACGTGGAGATGGGGAGCTGGTCACATACGTGGCTCCTGTGCCACACATGGGAGCTCACACCGGGCGCTCAGCAGTAGTGTCCACCACCGAGCGATCCACACACCTGGGGATTTCCGAAGGTTTTTCCCAAAGAAAGGATGGGAAGTCTGCCCTGTGAGGAAGTCTCACAAACACTGCTGCAGCTTCCTTTTGCTTCCCTCCCCCCGGAGAAATAAAAATCAATCACAGTTTTTCATTCATGTGAAGGGGAAATTAACCGCGCAGCAGGCAGGGATGCGGAGAAGCCCCCAGCCCGTGCAGGCTCTGGCGGCTCAACCTGCCCTCCCACCGGCGGCGCGGGGACACTTGGAGCACGGCAGCGCGCCCCGGTGCCGTGCGTCTCCGAGGGAATACCGCACGGCCAGATTAAGGGCAAACCAAGGGGCCACAATAACAGGCTCATTGGCATGCACGGAGCGCCCGGGTGGGAGAGAGCGGCTCCGATCCGCGCTCAAATCCCCTTCCCTCCCCTTGCTTCGGGCTGCGGTTTCTGCTGCCCACAAAGGTGCCCTGGCACTGCCCTGTGCCACCCATGAGGCAGGGAAACGCGTCCCCTTGGGTGGCACCTGCCGACAGCTCCACGCGTCACCCATGACGGTCCCGGGACGGTGTCACCCGCCGCTCCTGTCGGCACCTCCAGCTGCGCAGGGAGCTCCATGAGACAGCGGGAATACGGCAGGAAAGTCCTCCCATCACTGCAGAGCCGGGGCAGCAAAGGGGAAATGGGGAGAGGAGGCTGTCAGGATGGGGAAAAACTAGGATGCAATTCCCAGGAGGGCTCCCTGGAAGAGCCCCCCGGTCCCCAGAATCCGTCAGGCGTCAGCTGTTTCTCTTTTAAGAGCAAGCGTGGAAGCTGGCAACTGCAAAATGGAAACAAGGGGAGGGAAAAAAACTCTGTCTAGCAAAATTAGCAACACATTTCACTCCTCGCCTTGCAGGGAGCATGCCCCTTCCCAGCGAGGCAGGGGCCACACAGCAGAAATTACTCCCGTCTAAATTTCAGCCTGTGCTGTTGTTCCTGCCAAGTATTTACTTTTGAATGCCACTTTTCTTTTTTCTTTTTTCAGGCATGGGTGACATTGGATGACACGTGTCATCACAGTACGTGTCCTTGAAAAATATGTACTGTGAAATTGCACTGACGTTTTCCAGGATGTGCTGCACTCGTGCACAGAGAAAGCTGTCAGGAGGGTTTTGGTCAAGGGACTACTCCTCGGCTCCATCGTGCCAAAACCAGATTAAAAGCTGGTGATGCTTTCTATTACCAAATGTCACTGAGTTCACAGAACATCACTGAGCTCTGCACGCACGTGATTTGTGCAGATAGGACCTCTGGGCAAGTTCTCCCGCAGATACTTCTGCCTTATTGCTTCCCCCACGAGTGAGCAGTACCTTCCCACCACGGCTTCATTCCTATTACAGGTCCCTTAAGCCTCCAAAGCTCCTTCAGGAGTGTTGGAGCACCATTAGCAACCTCATTACGGGCCACGTGGAGATGCTGGTCTGAGCTGAAGCACTGCATGTCTCCTTTCACCCCTCACACCCACATTCCTGTTCACCTCTTGGGGCCACATGGCACCTCCCAGCACAGGAGCTGGAGATCACTGAAAAGTCTGAATGACCCCTAGTCACGTTCAGCTTGCTGAAAGCCCAGGTCCGGGCAGCGTGGTTGGCTCAGTCCAGCCACTCGATCACCGCGCAAGCCCAGTTTGGTCGTGCCAAGAAATAATCTTTTATGACTGCTCTGTCATAGAAACAGAGATCTCCAAGACGGGTGAGCTCACCTTGCTCCTAATCAGCTCTGGCCTTTACCCACGTGTAGGTCTTTGTCCAACATAAAGCACAGAGCTTAAAACAAACAGTACTCTTAAAGAGAAGACTTTGTACCTCCAAATACAGAGAAGTGCTTTACGCTGCTGTCTTAAGCCCCAGAGGCTCAAGGTTAGAAACATTTTCTCTTCATTGTTCTGACTCCATATGGCCAAAGTCAACAAGGGGCTGATGCAAATGCTTGATATACGACAGCCCAGCATGATCTCATCCTGGGGAGGTCACGGAATTAGTGCATAAAACAGTCAGATATGATTAACATTAGGCAGTATATCTGTGCGGAGAGGCTGTCGCTGCGACTACAGATGGAAAGCAGAAGTCGAATGAAGGTCAGACAGAGCATCCTGTCTCTGGGGGCCGTCAAAGCCGGTGACATCCCTGCCCGCGCGGTGCTACAGGTAGAGGGAAGCCCAGACGTCCCCACACGCTTCCCCTGCCTCGGTGTGGCCGGCCCCGCGCACCTGCCTGCTGCCGCAGCACGTGACGGGGACATCTGTGCTGGGGAATTGGGTTCCGCTGCCTTCGGCTATTTTTACACAGCGACTGTGAGCGCTTCCCAGACGAGACGCATTGCCACAATTAAACTGAATGCGTTTAATAGCAAACGATATCGCAAATTGCAGAGTGGAACCACTTCATATTTTCATGGGGTTTGCTAGAAAAAAAAAATAGCTCCAATTAATGAAGCACATTGTAGGCTTGTTTGCATTCAGCCAACTGCGATAGAGCAACAAATGATCTGTGTGTGATGATGAGGCCAAATTCACCCTATAATTTTTCATTTAGCCTCATTTCACTGCTTGGCCTGTTTCACTGAGCTGAGAAGCTCTTCACTGAATGAAAGCTCCCCGGGGACCGGCCTGTCCTCCCCTGGTCTCACTAACCAGGCACTGAGCACAGAGGGTATCCCGGAGTCAGCTGGAACTTGCAGCAGTAAAATTCCCTTATGTCCCTCTCCTCGCTGTGCCACATAAGCTACATCAACCTTGTGACATGGAGGATTTTTTTTTTTTACCTTCCCTAAACAGCCAGAAGGAGCTTCCCAGAACAGCCCTGTTCACCAGCAGTGGTTTCTGGTGCAGAACACGGCCTCAGTCACAAGCGAAAGGACGCAGGAGAGATTCATTTCCACAGTAACGACGCACAGACCCTGTATAAAATGTGTTTATAACCTCCCACAAATATCCTGAAGAGCAAAAGGTAACATAAAACCACCAAGCAGAAAAAACAGAGAGAGCAGAAGTGTGTCTGTGGTGTCCCACTTGTTGCTCAGATACCTTTTATTTTTGGTGCCTGTCCCAGCAGTTTCCAAGAAATCCCCACCTATCCTATTCCTTTGCGGAGGGGTAGCATTACACTTGACCCTGCAAAGCATCCGCATGTGAGGATGGAGCGAGGCCACGAGGTCAAACCTGTGTTTATTTTTAATACGAGCTGTGAGTGGGGCCGGTCTCCAAGGCTGCTGCACGGTCCTGGAGGAAATAAAAGAGCCTCCAGGAGCCCAGGGACCAGCCCAAGGACCAGCCCATGCTGGGCCCTGCCTGGGTCAGCAGCAGGTCTGCGCCATAAGAGCCCGACGTGCAGAGACGGGCACTCACTCCTGCTGGATACGGGCAGCCCTCGTCCTTGCGTCGTGGGACCTGCTCATCCTGCAGGATCCAAGCTGCCCCACGCTAAACCCCTCGGTCCTGAGTCCCAATGTTTCCTTGTCCTAATGGGAAACCACTTGTTTCATTGCACCAGGAAAAGCATGTCAAATAACAGCCACCACTGCTTCCAGAGGATCAGCGCAGAGGTGCGTCGCTATCTCAGATATTTCTTCTTGTACTGGAAGTCGCATGGTTTATCTACTGCTCCGCTGCAATGAGGCCCAAACGTAGGGAACAAATTCACTTACGAGCTTCCTGTGGGCATGGATTCACCTTAGCTTTGCTTTTTATTTCTTCTACCTTTTTTTTTTTTAATAAACGTCTTTAAGACCTTCTAATGTGGGAGGGAAAAACACCCCTTAGCTTCTTGTGTTCCTTCGCTCCTGCCCATCTCTCGCCTGGAGTGCTAATCCCTTCCAGTGGTGACTAGTTGGGACGTTGCAAACAAGGGATTATACCCTCAGGTGAGGCAGAGCTCCTCAGGAGCTTGCTGCCTAACGATGATAGATCCTGTTTTCAAGGGAAAATTACACACGCATAAGGAGGTTTGCATAATTTAAGACAGAGCAGCAAGCCTGCATGCAGATGGACTGATCTCCTAAATTTGGGAAAGGTAAGAACACTAATTACTGCATTTCCATGTTGGGCCACCCCATGTTGGGCATCATTCAGGTGTACTTTTAAAATATACCATTTAGCAGGGGATCAAAGGTTATTACCAAAGGTGCTTTCTCATAGTCAGGCAACCAAAACTAGATGTAGTTGAGGGTTTAGTGAGGCTGCAGTTGTCAACCCAGCAGCCAGATTACTCCATTTGGATTCCTCTGACCTCACGCTAAAATTTCAAAAATAAAGTGCACTTACATTTTTAATGGGCATCCTGCTGACACACAACCTTTCCCTGTGGCATAATCAGTGCTTGAGGAGGGAAGAATAGGTAAGAAGATAAATAATTCTTCTCGGTGTAATAAACTAATTGATTTTATATGCACAAGATTAAAAAAAAAAGGGGGGGGGAAATTATCCTTGTATGGTGCTTATTATTTGAACGCTGGGAAAAATGTCATTTCTAAAAATAAAGTCAACCTACCATGGGAGCCCTTATAATTTTTATCATGATAATTGATAAAATCTCTGTGTAATGCTCCTCTTCATAGAAAATTGCATCTTTGGGGAAGAACACACTATTGCAGAGAAACTCGGAGTGAGCACTGAAGAGCTGACACCCCTGTCTGGAAAGACAACTTCCTGAAAATATGATGCAGGATCCTACAACAGTCAAAGCAACAGCATTTAGAGTGCTTGAGGACCCCAAACAATGCAGGAGCGATTGCCCTTTTGCAGCATTTAGCATCAGAACAGGCAGTCCACTTAAAAACATCATCTTGAAGGAATTCTCCAGCAACTGTGTGCTCTCTGTCACGACACCTCAGGAGGAAGAGAACATGCAGCTCCGGCAGGGATGAAGCAATTCCCTGGACGCGTATTCCAGCGGAGCCCGTGCAGGGCCGGCAGCTGCGAGCGCCCGTCCGCGAGCACTTGCAGGGGTCTCTGTCATCACCCCCTCTCGAATTTCCCCTTCTGCGGAAGGGGATTCAGCTGGCTAAGGAGCTTAAGAAAAATGTTGTCAAGAATTCAAAAAAAAAAAAAAAAAGGAATTTGGGTGACGTGTGTGTGTGTGCATGTCTTCAGGTTGTGGCCTGCCTCCAGCTGGCAGGCAGTGCTGGCTTTCTTCTTTGTTTCCAGTCTGCAAAAGAACCATAAAAAACAAAACCTAAATAACACATTAATGCCGTAATTTTACTTTTTTTCTTCTTTTTTTTTTGCCATGTATTCAAGTACCCTTGTGGTCCCAGAGACGTTCCAATGGGTAACTATAAATAAAAGACAGAGAAACGGTCCACGAGGCAGACGGCAAAGACGCAGTGTGGAAAAGGTGAGAGAGAGGAGCTGGAGTGAGTTTGCAAATAAATAACACTGGCTGCTTCACACCTACAGCCTACAAAGATCATAATAAATAAAAAAAAATAGAAATATAAAAGAGAAATAAGAAGCTTTTTGCTCTGAGCAGAATTAAGTGTTCTCTGAAATTTCCCCTGAGCATTTTAGAGCAAGATGCAACACAAATAAGCATTTCCAGGAAAATATACACACGTAGGTGTGTGCTGCCTTGGTTTTGTGGGGAAATTTCCTTTCCTTCCTGCCCCTCTGGCCCTGTGGTTTGGTACCAGAGCACACAGCTGTGTTGCTGCTTAGGGGAGCACCAGCGGGGCTCTGGGCTCTGTGCAACAGGCCTCGTGTTTTAAGCCCGAGAGCCATCAAGGATGGTGTTAACGTGCCTAGGACGAGCCATCAGCCCAAGTGATCAGACTCAGGGCTCCAGGTATCGGCCCGCGTGCTTCTGCCTCCCCTTGATCTTGGGCAACTGGCCCTGGTTGACCATGTATGAGCAGGGGGTCGGACTAGGGCATCTCCAGCTGTTCCTCCCAACCTTGACCCTAGCCCCAGGATTTTACACCTCGGACCTGGACCTGCTTCTTCTTCCTTTTGTAAGTTCACAGTTTCTTTTAACTTTGAGGTTGGCTTGCAAACTATTGGTTCTCGGTCAAGTCTTTATTTGTTCTGTTTCTAATGACCAATGGANTGCCTAGGAGGAGCCAACAGCCCAAGTGATCTGACCAGCTGCTTGGCTGGAGGGACTCAGCTCCAGGTATCGGCCGGCGGACCGCGTGCTTTTGCCTCCCCTTGATCTTGGGCAACGGGCTCTGGCTGACCATGCATGAGCAGGGGGTCGGACTAGGGCATCTCCAGCTGTTCCCCCCAACCTTGACCCTAGCCCCAGGGCTTTACACCTCGGACCTGGACCTGCTTCTTCTTCCTTTTGTAAGTTCACAGTTTCTTTTAACTTTGAGGTTAGCTTGCAAACTATTGGTTCTCGGTCAAGTCTTTATTTGTTCTGTTTCTAATGACCAATGGATGGTCGCTCTGAAGGCAGGGTCTGCTTTTTAACAACTTTTTTTTTTTTTTTTTTTTTAAGAAAACTAGTCAGAAGATGGGTTTTTGTTCTGCTTCATTACATAGCTGAATTCGAGTTAATACTTAAAATCACTCAAAGTTAATTTCACTATTCAGATCTTCACAAGCTGGCATAAGCAACTGTATCTTGCCCTTGGCCTCTTACTCTGCAGATTGCTCAGAGATAAGTTGCAGTCAGTTTAGGTTTTAGCTCTGTATTCACACAAAGGACAAACAAAAACACACACCCTTTCAGCATCTGCATTGCAAAATGCACACATTGT
Organism: Crypturellus undulatus; assembly: GCA_013389825.1. Lineage (NCBI taxonomy): Eukaryota > Metazoa > Chordata > Aves > Tinamiformes > Tinamidae > Crypturellus > Crypturellus undulatus. The sequence continues at coordinate 506,526 of VWPW01012830.1, forward strand.
TTTTAGTGACAGAAAAAGTGACCAGAATGTTTATCTAGAAACTTTAGACAAATACATTTTAATGACACCTTAATGACATCTTCTAATGTCATTTCTTCTTCTTGCAAATGTTCATTCTCATGGTGCTTTCCCCAAATAATTCTCATGGTGCTTTCCCCAAATATTGCTCATTTCTGTCACTGAGTTGCAAATAATCATCTTCCAGACACAAAAGAAAGTCCTGTCTCTGGTCTTTCTCCTGTCTCTGGTCTTTCTACCGAGAGGGTCGTAATTAAGAAGACTGGTCCTTGAGTAGCCTGGCATCCAGCTGTACCTTCTGCCTTGTTGTTTTTTTAGGGAAAACCCATGCAGGTTCAAAGGACTCTCCCCACTCCGTGTTTGACTTGCTCTAGGCTCTTGCAGAAGACCAAGTGAGGAGCAGCGCTAGACAAACCACCCAGCCTTTCCCGAGACGTATCAGTCACCAGTGTTCTCAGACCCCAAAGGTGGCATGGCATCCGTGCCCCTTCAGCAGCCTCAGGCAGAGGAAGCCAAGATCTGAGCTCTGGGTCCATATCAGGAGCTAAAGCAGAGCTGCTGCCGCATGCTACATCGCCGGCCATCAAGCAAGTCCCCACAGTGCGAAAATTAATGTGTTTCCTTCCCATCTGTGGGAAAAAATCAGAGCCCTCGTGCAATTTCCATGAACGATTTTTGGAGGGACGGGCCGCTGGGCAGTAGGAACACGCGCAGCCGGCTGCTCCCGTGCCCGGCGGTGCGATGTGAGCACCAGGCTTGGAACACAAGCGGCCAGTGTCCCTACGCCAGATCCCATAACCTACTTCCTAGGCCTGCTGCCAGTGTTGTGCTATGAGTCACGGAGGAAAACAAACACACGGAATGTCAGATTAAATAGGACACAACGCTTTCGCCGCGTCCGAAAGCGGAGCAATTGTGCTGCAGCGCGCAAACCTCCCTGGGCTCCTCCTGGGCTGATTCTCATCTTAGTAATAAGAAACATCCCTTTAATTAGTTCCACCTAATGAAATTCATGAAATAGGGAGTGGGAGTTTTGCTCCTGGGTAGAAACTAAAAACTTGTCTCCACTCAATCTGCCCGTTTTCTGCAGCAGTCATTAGCAAATTTTATCAAATCTCCGTGTTAAACAGTAACAACTATTGTTTGCCCAGAACACAAGTCCATTTATGAGCTGCAATACGACACATCTTGGAAATCGCAGACTGAAAAGTACTTGAAAAAAAAATAGGACTGGCAAGAAAAAGTAGTTTCAAATTGTCAAGAACAAACAATAGAGAAACTTCTACCTGATCTTTTAGGTTGCAGCGATCACAGATGTTCATTTTTCTTTCTGGACCCAGGCAAAGTAATCTGTGAGAGTTATTCCATATTCCCCTATGTTTAAGAGACATTGGTTATCTCCCCAGTGGAATGCTCGGGGTTGTCCACACTCACTGCATCAGGAACATGCAAAGGAATTTGAGGGCGCTCCTATGGAAATGTTGACCTGCGAGGGTCTGTTTAAATCCACGTTGGTTATGTGTCTCCGCAGACAAAGCGATATCCATGGCAACACACACTGTTGCTGCTGCAGAGGGAACGCGTCCAGGGCCGGGCGGGTGATCACCCTGTCCACGATGACTAAAAGCCGTCGAGCCCGCGCGCGGAGGCGCCGCGGCAGCACCCGGCAGTGCCCCGCGCTGCCCTGCAAGCAACGGGAGAGCAAAGTCTCCACGACCGTGTTCATTTCCAAGCCCCTCTGCAGAGACAAGGTTCGCAGGGCATTTGCAGTTGTCCTTCAAAAGCCAGATGAGGAGGCTGGGGAGGAGGGACCGGATCCTCAGCAGCATTTGGAGCCAGCAGACGCTCAAGTCACCGCGAAGATGAGCTGCTAAGATGATCCCAAGCTGTTTCCAGCACGCACAGAGGCCGCTCGGAACGTCTGCGTGCTCCAGCGTGGCAGCTCCGACCGACGCGTTCATCCTGCCGTTCCACAGCGGGTCGGTAGCTGCAGGGCTCGACTTGGAGGCTGCCCACAGGGGAGGCTCCATGACCGGACGCGGCCGCGGCGCGCCGGGGGAAGGAGGCATCGCGCCCGCGGCCTGGCTGCTGCTGTGTGACGTGTGCCACGCTGGGACACGCCAAGGAGGAGGCCACGGCCCCCTGGAGCCCTCCCAGACACCTGCTGGCCGATAAGGCCACGGCTGACCCAGGCTGCGAAGTGCCGTGTCCTGGTTTAGCACTCAGGGGTCAGTTTTTCAGAGCTTTACAGCAACAGCTCAACCCAGGCCTGCTCTTCGGGCCTGCCAGAGAACGGTACTGACATGCAGCACATCTAGCTGTGGCCCCGTGGCAGCTAAAGGACAGTTTTGCAAGCGAGTTTGGTGAATTTTAACCCACCAGACCAGACTGCCCTTCCCTTCCAAGCCCAGGTGCCTGATGGATCTGCTCTACTCTCCAGCCCCTGTGGTCCTGTCTCTGTACCAACAAGATTCAAAGCCCCTGATAGTTTGGCTCTGGTCTTCTGGGACCATTTACAGAATGACTGGGATCATTCTAGCTTCAAACACGACCCAGTACTCATGGAGATCTGCACAGGGTGGCTACGGGACCACCCGTCAAGGAGCAGACGCTGCTGGGGAGGGAACACAGGAGAGCCCCAAGGCTGAAGAGCTCATGTACGGTCAGGTGCAGCTGCCTGCCTGAAAGCTTTGCAGCCCCTTGCAAAGCTAGGAGAGATGACAACTGATGTCCATAGAGGCCACAGCGTGGGGCTCTGGATGGGGCAGCCCACAGAAAGGGGGTTTGCCCTGGGGTGCTCCCCAAGAGTTGATGAACTCTGCGTTTGCCATGGCTGGAGCCACCACACATTGGGTTTGCTGCAGCCCACCCCTCTAAGAACCCCGTCACCGACAAGGGACACCGTAGACCCACACCTTAGATCCACACCGCGGCCATCTCGGCACTGTGGAGCCGTTCCCCACAGAAGGATGCCAACGGCTGCATTGGTTCTTAGAGCCACACAGCTCTGTGCAGCTGCAGGCTGGCGCTGCTTGCACTGCTCATAAAAGAGGGTAAGTCACAGAAATGTGCCGTGGGCCTGGCCCTACAGCCACGTGGTCTGTGGACCCAAGGACCCACCTGTCAGCAGGGATGGCACGGTGAGGAGAACCTGGGGAAAGCTAAACTGCTGGAGCTGTCCTCGAGGAGAGGGTGAGAGCCTCCCGCCTGATGCATCCATCACCAAGATGCACGCGGGGTGAGTACACACCCCACAGAAAACACTAGAAGCTTGAGAGGTTGGCTGTGCTGTGGGGAAAGGGCCAGGATACAGGTTTCTTCCTTGGATTTGGCTTCCTACGGCTGCATTTCCTGTCCCCAGGAGGAAGAGGTGCTGCTGGAGACAAATGCTCATGCACGCAGCAGAGCCAGCTGCTTGTAGGTTAATATTCGCGTTAGCATCTCCAGTTGCAAATGGCCAACCCCTGGCAAGCAATAGTCACATCAGTGATTTTAGGGATTAAAATCACTCAGTTGGGTGGAAAACAAACAAAAAAAAAAACAAAACCAAAAAAGCAGAGACGCTCCTTTCCCCATCCATTCCCCACAGCTCCCCATCCCTTCCTTATCCCTGATCTTCCTCGCCCCACCGTGACCTCCTGGAGAAACCCCCACCTCCAGCACTGCAGGACTTTCTATTCTAGCAGCGCTGCGAGGCGGCGCCTCGCTCTGCGGCCGCAGTGATGTATTACCCACCCGGGCATCTGCTCCTCTGCCAGCGTGTGCCCCAGGGACCCTTCGTCCCAGCTCGGTGCCTGCTCAATTTATGCTCCTCCTCTGACCCTGCCCCGCGCTGAGGCCAGCGCTGAAGTTTTCACTAGCGATGCAGTTAAAACCATTAAAAGAAGGTTATGAACAAAACTCGCTTTGCCAAGATCAAGCGGGAGGCAACGCTAATGCCTTGTTTGGAAAGTATCGGCTGATCAAACTGGCTTTGGAAGAATGATTTTTAACACCGAATTGAAAGAACTAGAAGGAAAAGTCAGAGTAGTCCCAGGGGGATGCTGGCCTGAATTTAAAAAGGCCTTCAAGTGATTTGGACCTCAGCTACAGAAGTCAGAAGGAAAATCTCTACTTGAGTGATTCTCAATGAAAAGGCACAATGACAAGCTAGATTTTTATTGTGGTTAACCCTTTTGATGCCTGTGGCTAGAATTACCAATTTAGACCTATATTTAAGATATTGTTTGCTGGCTGCTTGTATAAACAGTGTCTCCTGAAAGAGTCCAGAAGCCAAAGGCTGGTTGCCCATCTGCCTCTAGGGCATTTTCTCCCAAGAAAGCATGGGTGTTTATAAGTCAGCACCCCCTTTTTTGCTTGCCCTTAATAGGGGTATTCCTTCCCCAGGCTGTATATCAGAACTTGGCTGGTGAGGAAAATGGGACCAGCTCCCTCCCCTTCTCTCCCAGGTCTTGTCCCGTAAGTTTCCCCCTTCTCAGTGGTGGCCAAGATGCTGCTGAAGGTGACAGCTTTCCAGCAATCCCAGCTCTCAGGGAGGAGGCTGGAGAAGCCTTTTCTGCCATTACTTGGGGATGCTGCTCCCAGCCAAGAAGTGATTTTGCTGGATCGCAGCTTCCACACATCCTGCAGATCCCAGAAATCCCAGGCCCTTAAGCTTAAACAGGCTGTTAGGTGAGTCACCCTTGCGCTGTGCGCTGGGATGCGGTTGGGAAGAAGGGAGACGCAGGAGTGCCGGCCAGGAGGGCAGGACCAGCCAGGCATCGGCGCAGGCGTTGCACGCACGAGATTCCCTGATTCCAACCTCATCAGAGCTACGCGTCGAGCAGTGCCGGGCACGGACGTGGCACAGTGACCCATTGAACCAGATCTCATTAGCTATCTGCAGAACTATCGAGCAGACTATTAAAATTAAACTAAATATAGGCATGTGTGAAGAAAAAAGGGAAAAAAGGGGCCATTCTTAACCACCTAAGCCTCATTCAGCAGGCAGCAGAAATGCTCACGGGAGCATAGTATAAAACTCAACCTCTGTAGCCGTCCTATGAAGTTAAATTAGTTTGTGCAGTGACTTTGAGATCCAAAGTAGTCTTCTGCGAGGAAAACACAGTGTTATGCGCCGCGCGCTGCTTTGATAAGGGCTGAATTATTCCAGGCAACTTCAAAGCCATGGGAGAACTTTTGTTTGTTGACATTTGTGTGTGCACCGCATTGAGTGAGTTTTCCCTGCCTCTCCTAGTCACTATGCAACAGTCAATTAAAAAGCACTGCTCGCTTTGTAGCCTTTGCTACAGAATGAGGTTTATTGCCCTATTTATCACCATTGAACTGCCATCGGCTGAATTATTTATAGTGCTGAAAAAGATGAATTAAGTGGTAAATTCAAAGTGGGTCACACAAGCGTCTTCCTGGCCTTGCGACACAGGCGTGTTAGTGGGCCGAAGTCCCGGCCTTGCTAGTGCTGCTAGATGAAGCACAGCCTACCCTCGCATTAAAACCTGGAGCTACTTGTATTCAGTGGATGCTGCCCTTCCTTTCCTCTTAGCATCGTTACAGAATCATTATGGTTCAAAAAAACCTTCGAGATCTTTGAGTCCAACCGTTCACTCCCTTCCTCTTCTGCTGTATGTGTAGGAGGTAGGCGCCAGCACCCGACATCCTCTCCCATAGGTGACCTTCCTCTGCACTGTTGTCTGTGCATACTCAAATATTTCAATTGACAACTCGAACATCCTCAGCAAGAAATTCCAGCTGGAGAACATTTCTGGCACAGCACGGTGGGGCATGTTTGCAAGGGAGCAGGCCTTTCTGACATGGGTTGGCCATGGAAATGCTGGAAATTTCTAGATGTTGGAGCAGGCTGAGTCTGGCAGTCAGATTGGAATTCCATTGGAAATGGAAGAGCTCCGATGGGCTGAGTGCTCATCACCCTAATTTTGTAATCAGCGTTTCTGGCTAACAATGACCAATGACAAGGCCGCCCAAGCCAAGCAGAGGCCACCAGCCTCCCGGCACCAGTTGGAGCAGGTTCTGCAGGACCACGGCAGGGTTTTGGGACAGGCACTGGGGCCCAAGAGAGACACCAAAACTGCAGTATTCACTACCCGGTGCTTCACGGGGCTTGGGCACATTGCAGTGACAGGCGGGCACGGGCCACATTGTGGAGCTTCCTGCAAAGGGCAAGGGCTCACCCTCATGTCAAGCAAGCAAAAAGCACCAAAATACAGAAAACCCTCAGCTCTGAGTTTAGAAACAAAACAGCTACTTAAGCATGAGATTTTTAAAAGGAAATCCTGCGTGCATTTCCTTGCTTAAATCCCAGCTGAACTCGGTAATCCTTCGGCGGGAACAGCCTGTGCTTCGCAGCGCCTCCGATCTTGGAAGCGACAAGGACTCGATTGTTTCTAAAACCCGAAAAGCAATTTTGACGTTACAGGTTTTCTTAGGCAGTGTCTGGCTGTGTGAGGAAAGCGTCATTACAGCGTTCACGCTTTGGGTTTTCCCAGCCAGTTGTCTGCACCGGCCAGAAAGGGGGTCCAGTTTACTGAAATATTTATGCGGTTGCTGCCCAAAAGGCTGGAGGACGACAGCATCGAGCATCCCTCGGGGACAGGCAATGCCGCCACCTCCATGCGACTGTGGAGCAGAGGGAGGCTTGGAATCCAGGTCTTGCTCGCAATTCAGCACCTCCAGCACAAGATTAATTTTCCCTTGGCATCTGCAACACCTTTTCCCCAAAAAAGCTTAAATAGGCAACCCCAGCCAGGCTGGAGACAGCAGGATTGGCTGCCACATGGCAAAGCGAGCAGTAAACACAGGGCAGTGAGGTCCAGCTCCTTGCCCCAGGACACACTCAAGGACTTTTGGTCAAACCCAAGCCCACATTGCCAAAGATGCAACAGAGAAGCAGCAGTACGAGGTAAGAGTTGGCCCATGTCGTGCATAAGGGGAGAGAAATAACATTAATCAGGGGAGTTGAACAAGAAGCCTGGATAACTTCAGGGTCAACGTGCACTTTGGACATTGGCAATGTATCTGGCACTCCCACCTCACTGCTATTGCTGAAACTGGAAATTTAAAGTAATGCCTCTTGACATAAAAAGTGATAAATTACCAGTTTGCAATGCCAAAAGAGATATTATTTTAATTAAACTTGCAAGCACTGGAGATTTACATCATTTTACCCATATCTGTGCTCAAATGCAAAGCAAAGATATTTTTTAAATTCGTTTTAAAAGTAAATACTTGCACAGATGGGAATGCTGCTCCCTCCCCGCCACGTTTGCTCATTAGAAAGCATCAGACACGTCGATTCTGGTCACCTTCGGGTTTGCTCAGAGGCCGTGGCAGCCTCCCATACCAGCTCGGAGCTGCCATGCGTGCATGGAGGTGGATGGAGTTCTCCAACTGACGAATACGAGGTTCTCAGGGACACCTATTGGAAACCGAAATGCGAAACACACGAGCCTTGTGAAAAAACCAAAAGGCATTGGAGAAGAATATTTTAACCACGTTGTTGGTATTTTCTCTCTGCGTCACAAGGGCAGATGATCTTCATTACCTCTCATGAGCAGACTCGTAGCAAGAGTATCGCCGCATAGCACCGAAGCCGCGCGCCAAACCTCGGTGTGAGCTGCCTGTAATGGACACACTGGGACGCAGCCTCCGCTTCCCAAGGGCTACAGCTCGGCACGGCGGGCTCCTCTGCTCCGGCTCGCCTGGTGCAACAGTGACATCTTGCCCTGGGAAGTCAAAATCTTTTGGCCAGGAGACCAAAAGAAGGCGAGGAAAAGGGCTCGGAATTAAGTACAGCGGGATGAAGAGTTTCAGCCACACAGTACTCGCCAAGAAAGGTAGTTGGAGTAATCCCACTGCTATCCCAAATTCAGGCTTAATGGTGCCCAGGAAGAAAGGGGAGCGGGCCGGATTTGGTGACCCAGGCGAGGGAGGGGGAACAGGCAGCTTTAATTAATAGTCTCGTCAGCAAAAGCACCAGCTCGGAAGCGGATTAACCTGAGCACACGCTCCTCTCCCGGCTTTTCCCTTTTCCTAGGCACCAGGCTGTGCTAGGGGAGGATGACCGGGGTCTGGGTCTGCTGCGGCTTATGCCGAGGAGGAGCCGGGCTCCTCTTCCTCGCTTTCGTGGCAATGGAAAAGAAATGCCCTTCTCTAAATCAAAAGAAATACTTAATTCAACCAGGATCTCGGAAATTTTACAGTACAATATGGTAGCGTAACAACCTCTCCTTTGAATTATTATAAACCCCAAACCTATATTCTTTATGACTTTTTAGGGCTGTCACTGGACATGAAGCAACTCTGACTTGCGCAGATCCCTCTGTAAGTCAATCCAACAGGAAATCTACCTATTTCAGCCCATAGGTTTGCAGTGGAAGCAGATTTAAAAGGCAGCCTGGTCTAAATAAGGTGCCAGGGACACGAGGTGCCCTCTGCTCGCAAGGGCAGTGGATCAGCACATGCAAATAGTGCTAATTTATTTTCTATCCTGTCCAAAACTGAGGTTACATTTCCACTATTCAGGCAGATCACCCAGTATTTGGAAATGAGAGCACAGTCTTGCACGGCCAGGGAAAGGAGACAGACCATTTTACCGCATTTAAGACGTTTCCAAATTGGCTATTTTATCACCAGTGAAATCCTTCCCATTTGGAAAACAATCGCCCCCTTTCAGGAGCGTCATGAAAAGATTGCATCACTTAAAAAATATAGAAATACAGAAAATGTTTCCATAAGATTTACAGAAATACAGAAAATATAGACCAAATACCTACACCTGCAAGGGTTGCGGTATTTCACTGCTGGCCGCAGCACCGCAGAGCCAACAGTTTGCAAATACCCTGCTCGTCCAGGTACTCACACAGCAGCACATGTATCAGAAAAGTCTGCAGCCACTTTCTGCATTATACTTTTTGTAACAGAGCCCAATACAAGTTGCATTGGGATGTGCAAATGCATTTTTAACCTGTACCTTTCTAAAACAAACAGAAAATGAGCCTGCTGTTCTCCTCTGATAACACACGGCATTTATTCCAATTTCTCATCCCATTTACAGAAAGAAATATATTCAGTTTCTTCGTGATGATGTTAGTTAACTCAAAAGAAAGTTTTCAGATAAAATCCTCCTGCAAAACCACCACTTACTACTGTTATCCCTTCAAGGTTTCCACATGTCAGATGCTCCTTGGTGCTTTATTTTACTGGGCTCATGTTTCCTTTATAGAAGAGCCCATACCCATACACAGTCTATACAAATATGTATACAAGAAAGAAAAGATGGAAAAATTATATTATGCCAAGAAAGCTATCTTATTAGTCAAGAGCCTGAAGGGTATATTTAGAAGCCAGAGGAACTAGGGAATAGAGTCGCACAACATAAGCCAGTGTAATGAAAAGAGGAAGAGTGGGAGTTTCTTTAGGTATTCCAGACTGCATCAATAAATAAATACCAAGAGTGACACAACTCATCTGCACCTCAACACGTAATGGCAATATCTAACACTTGCACAGCATTTTTCATTCATCTATCTCAAATTACTTCACCAGGAGAGTTAAAATGTTACATTCACCTTCCCTCTCTGTAAAGCGATGCAGAGCTGAAGTCCAAGGTTGTACAAAGGCAGATATTGGAAAAAAAAATCCAGGTCATTGACTCGTTGGACGTGGGTATCTTGCTTGGCAACGCTTGACTCCTGACTTCAAACCTTTAGTTCTGGGGGGTGTTTCTCTGATTCTGTCGGGTACAAGTTGAACCACAGGAAGTTCCACCTCCACGTGAGGAAGAACTTCTTTCCTGCGAGGGTGACAGAGCCCTGGCACAGGCTGCCCAGAGAGGCTGTGGAGTCTCCTTCTCTGGAGATCTTCCAAATCCGCCTGGATGCCACCCTGTGCCACGTGCTCTGGGTGTCCCTGCTGGAGCAAGGGGGTTGGACTAGATGATCCCTAGAGGTCCCTTCCAACCTCAACCATCCTGCGATTCCGTGATCCGTCACTTTAGGAGGAGCAGAACTCCCACTTGTGCACACAAAGTCACCATCCTGAATGTCACCACTGAACTGCAGCTCACAGAGCTGCAGAAGGATTGATGTTCAAACATCCCTCTGGAGCCCAGCTGCTCAGGCAGGGCCACATCCACTTGGGCGTTGGAGGTCTTCAGTGAGGGTAATTCCACATCTTCTTTGGGCGACCTGTACCAATGCTCAGTCAACCTCACAGTAAAAAGGGGTTTTTTTTTATTTGTTTTTTCCACTTTCGAATGGAATTTCCTGTATTTCAGCCGGCAATTGTTGCCTATGAGCATGCCACTCCTTATACCCCTCGTTTCAGGTATTTACACACGTTCATAAGATCTCCCCTCAGCCTTTCTTCTCCAGCACGTGAAGGCCCAGCTCTCCCCCTCTCTCCTCATACTAAATATCCCTTCATCATCTTCACAGCTCTTTGCTGGACTCGCTCTAGTAGCTCCATGGCTTCCTTGTCCTGGAGAGCCCAGCACTGGACACAGGCCTGGAGATGGGGTCACACCACGGCTGAGCAGATGGAGAGAATCATCTTCCTCAACCTTGTGGTGGCGCCCGTGTATCCCAGGACACTGTTGGCTGTCTTTGTCGCAACTGGCTCGTTTGTCCGCTTGTCCCCCAGGACCTCATGGCCTTTTCTGCTAAGCTGCTCTCCAGCCTGCACCTGTATGTGGAGTTAGTTCCTCACCAGACACATTTCCCCATACTGACCTCCATGAGATTCTCACACACTTGTTTAGTGAGGCAGTTAAGTCCCCTACAAGCTTGATGAAGGTGCACTCTGCCCCACCACCTAGGTCCTTAATGAACAGTATCAGGCCCAGTATCACTTCAGAGGTCCCCTGCCTAGTGACAGATCTGCAGCTGGACTTTGTGCCACAGATCACAGCACTTTGTACCACACAGTTTAGTCAGTTTGCAGTCTACCTCGCATTTTATCTAGCCCCCACCTAGTCAGTTTAGGAGAGACTGTGTTGAAGGCCTTGCCACAGTCAAAATAAACATCCATCGTAGGCCACCGAGATAGTCAAGGAGCATTTCTCCTTGATGAAGGCTGTAGATGCTTTATCATCATCTTGTTCTCGATATGTTTGGAAGGAGTCTCCAGGCTTATTTGCTCCATCACCTTCCCAGGGAGCGAGCCTGCTGCTTTCCAGATGCTGCTGTTTGCACTTTCTGCTTTCTTAAAGCCCAGGGGAACCTTCCCCAAAAGTGCATGCTTTTAAATATTACCAGGAGTGGCTTCACACTGGGATCAGTCAGCCCATGGACAGGCCAGATCATCACTTCCAGGTAGTTTGAGGAATGTGACAGTCCAGGCTGAATTTCTGACATGGTGACCTGCCAGAACAGTTTGCATTTGTTCCTCAAAAACCTTTTTAATCATTTAAGATCTGCATTTTTCTCCCTCCCATGTAAAAAACTATTTGTTATTCCTAGATAGTGAGTGCACTGCTCCACTGGGATTAGCAGTCACACAAATAAATGAAGCACAGAAATAGACCCAGTTGTTGACAGAGGTTCAGAGCAGTGAGAGCAGAAACAGCATCTTCCTTCCAAACAAGGCCAATCAAGTCACCATGTGTCACAGATGCTCTTGGAGTGAGGACTGAGGCTTCAAAATTTAAAGAACAGCTACCAAAACCCTCACTAACCAAGTGGTCTTGAAGGAAGTTTTCACTGATTAGAAAATATAAAACATTTGCTTCTTCATCCCCATGCACAGACTGTAGCCACGCTGAAGCAAAGTGACTTGGTTCACAATGAAGTATGGACTACCTAAATTGCATCACTCAACTGTTCTGGCTCAGTGAGATGGATTTAAAAAAAAAAGCCCAACAGTACCAAATTTAAACTAGACACCCACAATTACATTTTCAGTAGCTAAGTTATCAAAGAAGAAAGGTAAAAATAAAATTTTTGAAGCGTGAAGGTTGGCACTGGAATATTTTTATCTAGTGAGTCACAAAGCCTGAGAAGTAGGGCATTTTAATAGTCTTGCAAAAATTAAAGGGAAAAAAAAAAAAAACAGAAAACACAAACGAAAAAAATAAAGGCAGCATGACAAGAAACAAAGGTTCCTTCTTATACAGCCAGAGAGGCATCTTACTATAAAGAAGGAGCAACCAAAACCGCACTCCATCTAGATGAGACCATAGTCACTGGGGCACTGTAGGGACAGAAGCCTGTAGGCATCCGCCAGTATCAAAAAAAATTAAAAATAATAATAATAAAAAAAGGTTATTATGGGAGCCAGGTTGCGATCCAAAGGCTAGATTAGAAGCACTAAGGAAGCACATTTTGGAAAATCAGAAAAGAGGCAGCAATGCCTGAGCATGACTTAGAAAAACAAAAAAGTGGGAGAGAGGAAGGGATGGAGNTCTAGATGAGACCATAGTCACTGGGGCACTGTAGGGACAGGAGAAGCCTGTAGGCATCTGCTAGTATCAAAAAAAATTAAAAATAATAATAATAAAAAAAGGTTTATGGGAGCCAGGTTGCGATCCAAAGGCTAGATTAGAAGCACTAAGGAAGCACATTTTGGAAAATCAGAAAAGAGGCAGCAATGCCTGAGCATGACTTAGAAAAACAAAAAAGTGGGAGAGAGGAAGGGATGGAGTTCAGCTTGTTGACCACTAGGACTGCAATGCATGTCTTGCTATAACAGCACCTGCTATAGGTATCTGCCTATAGGTGTCAGCAGAAGCAACACATCCCTGTAACACCTGCAGTTTTGCATATATGCAGTGCAAGTCCTACACTATCATTTGAATGATCTGTTCTGTCAGGGAAGATCTATACAAGACCTCCATAAGAGAAATCAGTATCTTCAAATCCATGTGGGAAGGACTTTCAAAAAGATCTCCTTCTGATGTAGCATTCTGTGTGTATGTGCGTCTGTGTGTGTGTGTGCGCACGTGCATGTCTACTATTCTTAAATCCAGAATGACAAGAATATAGCAAATTCAGATTCAAATTTTTCTAATGTAGCACCAGGACCTGCAGTCAAAGAAAAGGTCTGCAATCAACTTATTTGGGAGAGATGCACATTAATGGATAATTAAAGTGCAACTTCAGAGAAAAACAAATCCATTTCTGTTTAAAGCACGTGTGCAGTTGTCATCCTTATGTTCAACAGCATTGTGGTATCAACCAGGTTCCAGTCAAATATCCACAATTAAGACTCCTTTGCTAGTAGGCAGCAAATTTTCATGGCAGTAATGCTGTAAAAGCCACGTGCAAGTTAGTAAGAACGAGATGGCTCGTGGGACCATCATGGTAAGAATGAATCATCTGCCTTGGAAGCATAAATGTTTACGATTGAGCTGCTTCAATCCATTCTACACATATATTCTTAAGGCACACAACTCTTACAAGGGTGTTGATATTTATATAATCTCATAAATTTAGACAGTGCATTACAAACACAATATGCAGTTCTAACTATAAATAGCAGAGCAGTGGGACAGAATTTCCAGCTATTCCTCGTTTTCTGCACTCCACAAGTGAGATGTATCATCACATAAATGGTACGAATTGCAAGTGAACAAACAGGACAGTAGAGACAGTTATTAGGCAACTAAAAGTCTCATGTGAGTCTTCATGTTTTAGGCCATGGTATGGACGGCTAGGCTTCTATCAAAGAAGAAAACAAGCAAGATCAATCCCTGAGAAGGCAATTTAACTCCAACATTTAACCATGACTAAAAGATTAAGTGTGGAGATTTACTCTTCAGTAGAAGTTTTGGTTATCAATTACCGTCAGGACATGTTTTCAGTGTCAAGGTGACAAACTCACACCTGCACGTTACAAGGATTCTGACAAACAAATGCAAAATCAAAAGACATAACATGTTTCTAAACCTTAGCTGATGGTTTTTCCAGCGTCCCAAAACAGCTCACATATGTGCAACCACATAGAAGAATGACTGAATGCACAATTCCAGGAAGAAAAAAAAAAAAATCACTAGATGCTGTAGGAGCATCATAAAAACATCCCAAGGAAGACATTTTTCCAGAAGGCCAACTCCAATTCCCAGTGCATGTAAAAATTAAGGGACACATACATAGCCAAGTTTAGAAAACATCAGTACATTAAATCTATTATTCTCAATAGTTAAGTTTGCTTCAAGAATTAAATCTGTCAGGCAATGCCAATGACAGCAGTTAAGGCCTATGGTTTAACAAGGGATGGTTGAAATCCAAGAAAAAAAAAAAAAAAAGGAAATAAAGCAGTTGGTAGCTATTGACTCTACTCTTCCCTACACCCCACTTTTTTAAAAGCTTCTTAAATTACTTCATATCCTTGCTGTCTTTCCATTCCTCCACTTAATTAGCACATCAAGATTAGTTCAGGGAGGTGTAGTACTTTTAGAGTCAGGTCAGTTATTTCCTCCATTTCTTCGTTTTATCAGATCAATAACTAGTAAAATAAAAAATGACACTGAATTATCATTTCAAAACTATGTTCAGACACTTTCAGAAACCCAGATACTTCCAGACACTCTAGGCCATGACTTTGGATGAGGGAGAGCCACTTCACCCAAACAGCACTTCATTCTGCCACTGGATTTAAATTCTGACTCATTTCCTCCTAGCAAAACAAGGAGCTCCAAGTTCTAAGCTCAAAAACAGGGATCAGCAGATAACTAAAGTGAAGACAAGGCTCTGGGTCCTGCCCTTTTTCATTCACAGGGAAAAAAGCAACTACTGAACACTGGTGGTTTTAGCAGTTCTCAATATACATTTTTTAATTATAATTTTGTTATACTAGTGTCTTTCAAAAAGTGTCAGGTAGCAGAGCTGAGCTGTATTTTGGCTGTATTTTCTATAATGCCTCTTCACAGTGAATCGCTGTCGTTTCCCACGTCTCCTCGTCTGCCAAGGGAGGCATCTGTGAGGTCTGATCTCCAGGCGCTTTCTCACTCTGGGCTGTTAATAACACATCTCCCTCTCCTCCTGCTAACTGAGGGTCAGAGCTACAAGAGCTATCAGCTCCATGGAGTTTGTCCGTCAAAGCCTCAGCTGCAGTTTTAGAGTTCTGCCCAACCTCCGTTTCGGCTGCTGGTTCCGCCTTTAGCCGGAGTCCAAACACGTCGTTGCGGACGATGTACCGAACACACTGCAAGATCACGTTCCGCTCGTGCCGGATGTCCTGGGCCAATAACTGGGAAGAAAGAAGGGAAAGTGATAAGTGGTAAAGTGGTGAAGTCAAAGTACCTGTTTTGGAGGAGCCTGTTGGGCTGTAACTTGACTGCCCAGCAAGAGGGGTCTGAAAAACTTGCTGCCCCTTCTCTTGAGCCAGCTCCAGGGCTGATCAGAGCCCTTGCTGTAGCAGTTTAACTTGTTAATTAGTGGAAAATGAACCTGACAGAAGGAGCTAATGTTTTGGGCTGGGGGTTGAAAGCTGAACTGAGTTAGCAGAAGGCTCAGCATATCACAGGGGTGGGATCAGGCATCCCTGATCACAGGGCAGCGACAGAGTGGCCTTTTGGGCAGCAGTGAGTGGCTGAAACAGGGAAGTTCCAGGATCAAACATCACCTCAGCCTGCAGAGCCTTGAAAGGTCACAGCTGAGCACAGTGCTCTCAGGTGAGCATGCCGCGGAACCAAAAACACCACCAGTATATTCAACATACAAACATTTAAGGACCCCTCTTTGGGCCCTATCAATACACTAAGGTCAAGTTGCACAAGCTGCCAAATCTGGTGGCTTCTCTTTGGACTAAAGCAATCTCAGTCTGCTCAGGTGAACAAAGTTGGTGAACCTATCTAAATACCATGAATTTCCTCCCCAATTATTTCCCGGTGTAGACTCAGAGCACCATGTTCTCATGTCATGGGTATGAATTCAGAGCCAGGAGCAGGGCACCGTGACAGCAGCTCCATTAGCACCATTTAGACTTTTCAAGTTGACGTTAACATTTGATTAGAAAACGCTTATGAGTAAATGGTATTCTCAGACCTTGGTTTTGAATACAAAAATAGCCATTTTGAGAAATCATCTACCAAAACAAATTTTCTAATAGCTTACTCGGAATGCTGGAGACCTCCCCTCATTTCCTTTAGCATCACTAAGCTGATTTTAGTAGTATAAGAAACGACAGACAAAAAAAAAAAAAAAAAAAACAGTCAGCAGCTGAAAGATATTTTCTCATTCTGAGTATCAGTAAAACTGATACTCTGAATAAGCTACAGGTTTACATCAAGTTGCTAAACCTATGACTAATACACATCTCTTGCAAATAATCAAACATTTTGGGTAGGTCTGGTCTGTAATGAGGCCTTTTTTTTCTTTTTGCTCTTGGTATATATTTCAACTGTGGGTCTAACCAGCCACTGAAAAGAGTGCTTATTTCTGATTAGACCAGTTACTAAGATGTATTACAGACAGCTGGTCTATAAAATGCAGATGTTTCACCTTCAACATTTACCTGTGCTGGCAAATAAAATGCCTCCCCCTCCCCCCTTTTTTTTTTTTTTTTTTTTTTATTAAAGCAGCCCCACTTCTTCACATTTTGGAGTAATTCTCAGCAGTGATCCACTGTATGTAAAATTTCAACCCTGTTTCCTGAACACTTTCAACGCTGCTTGTGACAGCAGACGCCTGCCTGTGAATGTTGGGCACTCCTTTGCAATCCACAGTGGTAGCACATGTCCTTTAACAAACAGTTTTGAACCGTAAAAGGCCAAAAAAGGCAAAAAAATGCAATTTTAGAAACAGGTTATATAATGTCAAGCTACAATCCAGGTTTTCTGTTCTGTCAGCATCTACGCCATCTCCCTCAGCATGTATGACTTTTTCCCCGAGTCCTCAAAGCTTTGATCACCAACAGCTTTGAAGAGCAACAGAGAGAGATGACTGGGAGCTGTACAAAGGGCAAGCGCTTCCTTTTCAGTTGCAGGCAGCTGTAATTCTTGGCAGGAAAGATAGCATGTGCTAACAAGACTATCAAGTGATTTCTCCCACATCTGCAACTGAGGATGTGCCTCACCAGGAGCACTAGGGTGTCTGTGCTGTTTTAGAGCACAGATACCAGGGGAACTCTGCTGTCCCCCAAGCCATGCCCAGCAGTAGTTACAGAAGTTACCAGCTGGCTAGTCACAGAACTGCAAGGGTAGCCTACCACACCCGACCTCCTACCTCATGCTGCTTTGGGGTATTTAAGTACAATAAGATCTTAACCAAAACTTTGTCTGTGTCACAGAAAGCCACCATGCTCCCAGATCAGGTGCTGCAGACCGTTACTCGGAACTGAATCATAACATCTTGGACTCAGTCACAATCTCTTGCTACCTTTATGAGACACTCAAAGCCAGCTGTTACCTGAATGCACACCCAAGTATGTCTGTTTGTCTACTAAATGACTATTTTTGGCTCAGCAAAACACTCACTTTATTTGTAGCTTTTGCTATCAGATCACTGGGACTTCCTGATGAAGCAAAACTCGCCAAAACTACTACTTCTGTAGAGCAAGCATTATTTTAGCACCAAAACCATTACCATTTCCAGCAGAGTGGGACGCCGCTTCGGGAAGAGGGGTAACAGCTTCTTCCCCCATTTATCAGGGCCTCTGGGGGGAGCTGCAGTTGAATTAGAGCTTCTTAACATTGCATTTGTGGATTCCACACGCTCCTGGTTCACATTTGGATTCTGAGGAACACTTGTAGCTTGGGATGCATTGCTGAGCACAGCCTGGTTTTCTTCAGTTTTCACTACAATCTTGACAGGGACTTCTTAAAGAAAAAGAACACATTTTCAGCTCTCAAACTTTAAAACCTCCCTAACATACCAACACTTAGTGCTACTTTTGCCCACCTGCCCTGATGTAAAGATGGGCAAGGCTTTTTGCAGAAAGGGAGGAAGATTCTTTTTGTTTAAATACAAATAATTTTCTCTGAATATTCAGAGAAAGGAAAGCCAGATGCTTAAATTCAGCTAAATGGAGATGGGGGAGCATCAAGAAATGAACAGACTTAAGTCTCTGACGATGATCACTTTGAAAATGCCTTGCCTTCGGTTCAGAGTATCTTGCTGCACATTTGACTGATAAGAAAAGAATTATCCTGTAGTAAGGATATGGGATGCCCAAGTTCAATTCCCTTGCCTCACAGATGCTCTATAACTTTTAAGCCATCTAGGGAGACTTGGCAGAGCAACTACCTGCAAAGCAAGGCAAGGCAGCGTTTCCTACCTTACTCTGATACTGCAAACACCCCTCTAAGGCAAAGCCTGAGGCAAGCAGAGACCCTACAGAAATGGGATGCAGGAGAAAAACTCTCCTCTTCCCACCACAGTGTACATTCAGAGAAGCACTATAAAGTTCAAGTTTTATTGCAACATCCAGCAGCTTTCTATGGAAAAAGCCCTTTAAGGCATGGAAATTAGTTCATAGAGTGAGTATAACAGCATTTTCCTGGCACTCCTCAAGTATGATCTGAAGTGAGGGAGAAGAGAGGCTCCCTTTTTTCCAACTGCCTGGCTCCAAAAGGCTCGGGAAGTTTAATGATATCCACTCAAAGCAAATAAATTTTATCTTCACCCTACAACTCAGATCACAGTGGTGGGAAAAGACAAACAAAGGTGGTGGGGAAGGAAGGAAGAAACCCCCAAATCTTTCAGAAAACCTTGTTCTGGACTTCCTAAACTATGCTGTAGGGCTAGAAAACAGACCAGGAATTAGATGCCACACAGTCCAATTGGACAAGGCCACCTCAGTGGAGTACACTAGCTGACTGCACAAGTGGTGCAAACCTGGGGGCTTCTTCAAGATCAGGAGTTGTAGTTGTACCTGGAAATAATGTCTCACTCAGAAACCCAGTTTAATGCTTAAAACTGGAGGTCAGACTTGGGGAAACACAACAGGAGTAAAATAATGACATATCCTTCTACTCATCCCACCCTCTTTTTGAGTTAGACCAGTTCTAGCTTGCATTGCCACTGCAAGCAAAGTGGAGAGTATTTTTGAGATACAGACTCTGACCTGGCACTATGTTAACATCTTAAATATAAGCTCAGCTCATATGCTGTATTTTCTTATCTAGCACCTATGATTTCTCTATAATTTCTCTACAATTTATTGCAAAAAGTTTTGACAGATTCTAACTGAAGCTGAGGTAATCCAGAGATTGCAGGAGTTAGGGGCAAAGGCATCAAGTGCTGCCACTGGGCTACTGAAGTCATAAACGCTGCATTTGTAAACATATAGGGCCTGGACAAAGGGATGGGAGAGGGCAGAAAGCCAAATGTGAAGCCTTCCAGCTCCCTATTGAGAGAGGAAGATTATTTCTAAATCAAATTTTATCTGTTTTTGCAGTTCACAGATTTGGGGTAAAGGAAGAGAGAAGGGAAAAGGAGAAAGAGCAGCTTCCCCGAGCTCCTTCGCACCTTCGGGCTCACTCTCCGACGTGCTGCCGTAGTTGGCCGACAAGGAACTCAGGGCCGAGGTGACCTGCTTGGGAACAACAGTTGTTCCCAGCTTCCCATCTTCACCAGCTTCTTCCTCCTTGTCAGACTCTGCACAGAAAGAAAAGGCAAGAGAGATTTTGTCAAGAGCTCACGTTCATTAACGGCCAGCTTTGCTGCTAAATCTCTATTTGAGCCGTACACAAGACCAGTGTTAGGCACCATCGCTCGATGTCTCGGACAAATGACACCTTCCCAGCCTCCAAACAGATGCTAAGGTGTTCGAGCACCGGCTTACAGTCCTGCGGGTGAAGCTGCAGGAGGGAAGTGTCACTTCTCTGAACAAAACCTGGGGCTTTTTGGTTCTGTCTTTGCACAGAGCACTTAATTATGGGTTTTATTATCAGCTGCAAGTAAAGAAAGAGCGAGGATTTCATAATATGTTTTGAAATCTTATTGGATTTAGTCCAGTGGGGGTGGCTGCAAAAGCCAATAATGTAAAAAGAATTTCCTCATTTACAGTGAGGATTTTAAAAGACAAAGGAGTTTTTCGATGGTAAAAAAAACCTTCTAAAGAGCACCCAGCCTACAAAATTGGGCAATCAGTTTTCCGCAGCACTTCAGACAGTTAAATACCTAAAATCCCTGCAGAGCATTATGGATATGCCCAAGTAAATGAGATTTTACAGTCTAAAACTGTCCTTGGGAAAGAACACTGAAGACAAGACAGGGGCAAATGGACCAAAACCATGTAATTTGAGGGCACCAGGAAAATAGAAAGGACCTACCAAAAAAGCTTCCCCCAAAATAAGCTTGTAACATTATGAGGGTTTGAATTCTCTGGAAAGGGTATTTTGATCTTGCAAAAAGATCTTTCTCCAGAAACTTGCCCTCATTAACACTAGCAGTATTTATTGAAAAGCATTTTCTAAGCAACCTATTATATACATTTTATTTTGCAAATATGTGTGTGTAATATATATTACAAAAATATTAAAAATCTTTTACTAGAAGCATTCTCTGAAAGCAGCCTAATGAAACTTCTAGAAAAAAATTAGTTGCGATGTTATTTTCATATAGAAAAGAATCGTGCCCTCTCCCAACCCCTATCTCCCTAAGCACAAATATTACAGCAGGAAAGTGGCCTAATACTCCTTAAAAGATATTACAGAAGCAAACACAAGCTCTTTATTTTTAAAATTACAAGTACAGCTCTGTTTTTCTCTAACAGATCAGTAGCAATAGATAATTTGATTTAGAGAAGCTCTTGCTAACTGGTAAAGTAACTTTGATTTAAATTCATGTGTATTTATAGGAACTTCTACTCTATCCCTGCTTGCCTTGTCCTCTTCTTGCAGAAGAGCTGATTTGCATTGGTTTGATGACCACATCAATATGCAATTTCACGGAAAGCCCACGACAAAGGTGGTGCACTTTCTAATGGAGGAATATAATGCGTCTGCAATTACATACATACACACACACACACATATATATACACACACACACACACACTTACAGCACACAGGAATTCCCAAGTATTTTGACTTTTAACTACCTGTTACTTCTATCATACTCAAAATGATAAAGTGGGACACCTTGCTTTGGTGGCTGTTGTTTTTCTTTTCTATAAACTTTTTTAATATAGTTAGACATAAAATTAGAAATCAGTTTGATATGCAAAACCAGCTTTCCAAAACTGCAAGAGCATTACTTTACATTTGCTAAAAACACTGAAAAAGATTTATTGGGAAACAGTTTCTACTTGATAGTAAAACTTATTGCAGGAAGTATTACAAACTACTGAATAAAATTCACTGTTTCTGTTCAACTATCTCCATTTTCAAGCTGACAAGTGTAACCCTCATACCATTTCTGTTCACAAATCAAAAAAAAAAGTTTTTATCTCTCACTCCATCCTTTAGCTTCCTTCTAGGCTAGAAGCAAGCGGTCACTGAACTGAACTTGGACAAATGCACGAGATCAAGAATACACTGCCACTGCACAAAGTGCTGCTGCTCCTGGTGACAAGGGTTAAGTCCTCCACAAAATGTGCCTAGGCAGCAAAACCAGGAAGCTTATTTTTTTAATTCTACTTCTGTTAGTAGAATTACTTACTGTTGTTATTATGCCTTGGTTGTACTCCTCAATACTGCCTTACAGTCACAGTCGTATTTTTAACATGCCATATGCAAGTGCTGCATTCTTCTACTTATTATAACTGAACTTACCTTATAAAATGTTGTATCTTACTATAATTAGATCATAATTAAATAAAATGGAAAATAAAATGGAGGCACTATGGGGAATATAGTTAAATTTAAGCATACTTAGTATTCCAACCCTGAAAGATTAGTGAAACAAGCAAATTGCACAGGGATGCTGAGCCCTTATTCCCACTAATTGAAGACTATGTTTTCAAGAGAAAAACCTCAACATCAGACATCGTCTTTCCCAGGGATGCATTTTAGCCTTGTTGCTAAAAATAGGTAACAAATTCAGATTACGTGCCATATTCTGAGAGTCCTACATCACTGCTCACTATATTATAAATAGTTATACCATGAGGGTTTATATTCCTGCCAGTATGTGGAAACAAAACATGCTCCAAAGAATTAAAGCAGCAACATCTTAAAAAAAAAATAAATAAATAAAAAAATAAAAAAATCACAAGCAGAGAGCATCAAGATCAAATTAGATAAAGCAAAAATTGGTAATAAAATCCTGAAACTTATTAGTACAGTACAGAAACTTGTAAGCAATTCACTTACAAGTAAATCAGTTTTACTTTCACATTCTCAGTACTGTTTTATTTCAAAACAGAAAAGGATATTTAATAGTCTTTAAAAGTAATTTTATTGTGGAAATATTTTATTTCTCTTTTGGCTTTAGTGAAAAAAAATCTTGTAAAATAAGTTAGTTTAGTAACTTAAGTTGGTCCTAGTTCTTTAGGCTATTGTGCAATATTTATGGCAGAACATGTAATGCTGCACACAAGCTTTTTGGCAGCACTTTCAAAATCCTGACTAGCCAGCAAACGTTTCAGTATCTAAATTTAAACAGCTCTGATGCTACTTCTCTTCTCCTCTTTCATTACACCCTGCTTGCCAGACTCGCCGTCCTCAAAAGGCAGGTAGGCAGCCCCACAGTCACTGCTCTGCTCTTCAGAGCTGCACATTTTACCCACTTCAGCCCCAAAATGAGCACCACGATGAAATAAAGCATTTCATACAGTGCCTCATATACAGATCCCTAGTGTCCCATAGCAACCCCTGCTCCATTCCCTACAGCAACTGCAGTGTCACTTCCCCATGGCTCAAGTCATTCTCCCTCCTATCTAAGAACATTGAATGAAAATAAAGTCACTCCTAATTCCTGGAGACAACAGGTAGAACGATTATTTTAGCAAACGCTTTACCTTAGTAAAGGTAGAATTGAGTTGTGCTCTGTTGGGGCTAAGAGGCTCAAAGAAGTTCTCCATTTTGTTATCTAAATTTGTCAGTTAAAAATACACAGAAAAGAAGCAAAATGCCCAACATGGACATTTTTCAAATCCAAGATACCCCTACATCCTGCATCCCAGCTTCCTCTCCTCTTTGGATTAAAGACTTCTTGATGATACAGCACAGAAGTGTTTCACAGTCCATCTAGGAGGATCAAACGCATAGGAGGTATCCACCAGATCTTTCTCTGTATGCTGGTATCAGGACCAACTTGGCCCACCAGGAAACTTTAGTGACTAATTGTCAGCAGTGGCCAAAGGGAAGCAAAAATATTCCTTCCCTTTCAGTAGGGAAAGGAAGTTTTACATTTTATCTTATTTTCGAGCCACATCAGTCAAGCCTACTGGTTTTAGCTCCTCCTAGCAGCATAGATTAACGTGCATCAGCAGGATAAACATGCATCCAGAAGAAAGACCTCTCCCTCTGAAAGATGACAGGACACTGTTTCCTCCTTAACAAGCCAAGTCTACAAGGGCAGAAGCTCTTAGAAATGCAAGAGCTGCCCCTCTCCTTTTCTCTCCAGGCAAAAGAGCGAGCCAGTCTGCACAATAACCACACTGCGCCTTCTCCTGTAAGACCATGTCCTGAATCTGGATACAACCCCACAGTAATTTCCATTTCAAATGAAGTTCTAAAGGGGTTTTAGACACGGGGATGTTCAACTAAATCCAAAGTTACAAGTTCGTGACACTGCTGACCCTGGAACTGTTCAGGCCAAAGTACAGCAATGCTGGTGACAAAAACAGGCTCCTAACAGTGCGTTTGGAGAAGAATGGTTAAGACTTCCATCAATTTTTTACTAACAGAATTTTTCATTATAAACATGTGCAATTCACCCACTTCCACTCAAGGACACAGTTTACATGTGTTTATAAAGTACCCAGCTCTCCCCAGAAGTTTCTAACAAACAGCTTGTTCTATTAGAGCTACTTAAAGTAAAACTTCCCCCAGTGCCTTTTTCTTACCAACATCACTGCTTGCCAGTAGACTGAGAGGGTCCACATCCTTCATGCATGCCTGAGACTCTGGGGCAGGCTGTTTTTCACCTTCTCGCTCACATGCATGGTTTTCTGGTCCATTAGCTACATTTTGATTTCTTTGTGATGGCACATTATCACTTCCACCATTTCTCTTAAACTTCTTCCAGAATTGACGTTTTTGCTTTTTCTTCTGTCTCCCTTGCTGCCCAGACCTCTCCTCATCTGCTGGAGCTTTCCACATCCCCTTCATTTTGCTGGAAAAAAGCAAAATTTATAGAAATGATAACCTACAATCAATGGAAACAACCAAAGGCTCCAGCCCACACTCAAGACATAGTGACAGCTGCCAGAAGCTACTCCAGCTCGACTACCACATGGTATCGGACCACACATGCAGTCATGGAACATCCCATCCCATTAACAGGGAAATGGGAAAAAGCCGAAACCCAGAAGAGAAGTTTGACGTTCACAAGTTTTAATCACAAACAAGGGTATAAGGGCTAATTTCCTTTATCATCTTCTACAGTGTGCAATTTTACATTATAAAGCTAATATTCCCAGCACTTACACCATGAGTGGATTCACAACAGGGGGAGCATATGTGAAGTTAAGAGGGATGCATCTGCTATTAGCTACTTCCACTGCTGAAATCTCTTTCCCAGTTACAGTTCCATGAAGAACCCTGTTGCATTAAATCCACCCAGCCATCTGACACAGCCAATTGCCATGATTATCTATTCCTGACTCCAGCTAACAAATGCCTTTTCATCTTTTGCACTTTGATAGAAAAGGAGGAAGGAAGAAGAAATTTCTATCAAGGAAGTGATTAAATATATGTATCAAAAATACCTCCTAAGTTACAGAACTAACATGCTATGCTTTTTCTACTGATGTTTTAGCTTATACTGTGGACAGAATCAGTGTTTAAGGAAGGTACCTGAACAGCCTAACAAAGGGTCCTCCAAAATTCATGGCTACCAGAGTAGGGTGTATTGGATTGGTCAGAAAGGCAAATATAAAAGTGACAACTTCAACTTCCTGAAAATATTTCTTTTCAGACAACAGAAACTCAGTTCAACTCAGTTTCATTTGAAACAAGGTTTCAAATGATCATCAGCATATTTCAGTCATAAAAGCCATGTAAAAATCTCACAATCCTTAATGAGCGCTATGGTTCATTTTGCTTAGTATGTTTCATTCAGTCTTGCCTACAGCATGACAAATGCCCTGTAATCCCTAGTGAAGGGCATAATACCCTACTTGGCTAAGAGCTTCTTCCCCAAACTTCTCCCTGCTTCTACTCATGTATCTAAACACAGCCCCAAAGGTGTATTTCTAACCTATGCATTTCTAACCTGGTATCATGCAAGCAGCCAGGAACATATGTAAAAAAAATAGGTGAGTAAAGGGCACAAAAACCAGTCATAATATTTCTAGGTTTTTTTTTTTCCAGTTTTCAGCTTCCACTGGGAATATCTCTAGCCAGATATGGTCTAAGACACTAATGGTTTTGCACCCATGATATAGGATGCTGTAAAAACTTAGAATCTCTGAAGTCTTGCAGGAGGGTGTTGACCTTATGTGAAAAAAGACTTCCACTGTTTTGTTTTCATTCTGATGCTTGAAATGACCACTTACGCCAAACTTTTTTGGTTTCCCAAAAAAAAAGGCAAATAATTATATTGACCCCTTATGCAATTTTCTAGACCTCTGTTGAAGAACCTTTCCCAGCCACCTCTTCGCTTGCACAGAGCCTTCCCAATACTAAAGTTCCTCTTCCACAGCTTTCCAGTTCTATTAAATCCTTCTTTGTGCACATGCAGGATTCAAAGTGATTTTACAGCCACTTAGTGACAAAACATGTTCCGTTTCATTCTCCAGTCCTTCTAGAATAGTTTCAAAACTCTGAATACTCATCTCTTACAGAATCACCTACCATGGTTCTCTGGAGGAACAAGACACAAGTCACCACTTTCCCATGCACAGGTTTAACCCACAAAAGCAGACGAGTGTTTTCCTGCACTATTTACCTCCAACCAATAGGGGACATCATTATTGTGAATTTTTACAATGTCTTACACAGAAGGGCTCTAAATTTAGCATGTTGCTGCACAGTCTATAAAATATTGAGCAAGTACAGGCTCAACAGAAACACTATCCTTGACTAAGGGATAAAACCACTATTCTGATTCCCTGTGACCACTAAACACCCAAAAAGAAACTCCAAGGTCATGCAGATATCCCAACAAATGTCAGCCTGTCTTTTGCCTCCTGTTCCTGAAAGATGTATTCTTCATGTCCTACCCAAAGGGAGCAAAGAGCTCTGTGCTATTAATCAGCTGTTGCAAGACACCACACAGACTGCCAAAGTGGTCCTCAGAATCTCTAATCTCATATGCAGGGATGCCGAGAATTAATAGTGGTAAAGCACTTCAGAGGACCACAAATGGAAAGTGCTGTAGAAGTGTTAAGTATCTAATCCTTTCTAAATCTTACTGAGCTATTTGCTCTAATAGTACAGCTTGCAGAGAACAAGCTGTATGCTATTTTTGCCTCATGCATCAGTAATTTTGCTAGATAAGCACCAACTCCAGAATCTTTACTGTTGATATACAGAGCACAAGCAGCTTTTTGGACAGTATATCAGATCTGTAGCAGTGGTAGATGAGTAAAGAGGAGCAAGGGAACAAGAGAAAAAAAAAAAAAAAAAAAAAAAAAGGAGACAGACTTCAAACTCAGAGTTAAAGATCACCAAATGAAAGCAAACAAACAGTAACTCTGAGGTTTTTTTTCTCAAACAATTTTCCAGTTGTCAAGTTACTGACACATGTAATAGATAAGTAAGGAATTGCTGACTGAATGTACTGACTCAATTCACTAGCAAAATCCCAGGAGTTTAAATAATAATAATAATGATCCCACAGCCTGTAGACAAAGACTTTGTTACCATAACAAGCATAACTCATCTTTGTTTATAAGAATCTCCAGACACAATCCCATATATTCAGGGTTTTAAGTTTCAATGCCTTGGTTCGATTCCTTGTAATATGAAATTCTTCTGCAACTTTATATCCTTTGGACAAGGAAAATTTACTTCAATCTTTTAAGCAAGGCATTCCTAGACCTTCAAAAGTCACAAAAGGCACCTAGTCAAAGGAGATGGGTAGAAATCTTTAAGGATTTACCATGGTAAAAGGGTTTCCCCCCTTCCTAATGAAGGCAAAGCCCAACTTGCCTTCCTTTCACACAACAGCAAATGTGATTTAAGCAGAACCTCTATCATACCACGTCTACTCTTGCCTTCCAGCTCGGCTTTTCTACTTAAAGATATAATATTCTGGGAACATGGATGATTTTACTGAAATTAAAAGTTGTCTTTCTACAAGTACTCAGATAAAGTTAATAAAGAAGTACTTGGGGAAAGAGAAGCGAGCTTACACTGGAAAACATGATTTGCAATATGAGGGAGAAAACAAAAATCCCAACAGGGGTAAGTATTAGGTCCAAAAGAAAGGTAGCACAGAGAAAGGCGAGAAAGGGTAGAGGAAAAAAGAGCAGCACTAATTCAGCTATGCAAAAATGAAAATAAAGTTACATATTCCCTCTTCAGCTGATCACTGCTCTCATTTATCATCTGAAAAATGAAGTAAGAAGCCAAATAAAGTTTCTCTTGGCTCTTTTCAGGCTTTAGAGGATTAGACCATGTAGATTCATTATGTTACATGAATTTCATCTCATTTATTTCTTAGTCAGAGCCCAAGGTTATGGTATTCTAATGAACGGCCATTACATTGTACTTAAAAAGAAAAGGCATAGTACAGAATTCAGTGAGAATAGCAACTTTCCAATATAATTGTGTGACTAAATTGTACTATGAAGCACTACAAACAAAGGAACATCTGCAATTTGTCTATGACCTGTCCTGTGTTCAAGGACAGCTACATTTAGTGTGCACTGTGAGAGCAGTAAGTGTTCAGAGACCGTAGTGAAGGTGTGTCCTTCCGAACTCACTGAAAAAGCCTGCCTCAAAACGCTTACCCAAACTGCGGAGTAGTCAGCACCTCTCCTCTTTCTTCCTTCTCCATCTGCATCACCTTCTTCTTTTCAATGTTTGCTGCAGTAGGAAAATTTCTAGGGAGAAAAAAAAAAGCAGCTGCTCTCAGAAGGCTTACTGCACATCTTCATGAATTCACCTTCCACCAAACCAACATCCCATATAAACAAAGCTTGATTTAATTTTTTAGAGAGTTTCCCGGAAGTGTAACAGGCTCCTTCCTTCTTGAGAAGCCAGCTGAGCTTTTTTAATTACCAGAAGGAGTTTATAAGAACAGCTGCTCCATGTACAGGATTCCTTTACTGTGGTAACTACAGAAAAGCGCACAAATTTCCTCCTGAGCCATATTCAGTGCTGTGCTTGCACTGACCTCTATTTCACCAATATTACTGCACTTTTTTTTTTTTTCTGGCTTCAAGAAAAATTGCTAAGTCATGCAGACCGAAACAAATCTACTGTTATAATCACCTCAAACCATCCCTCTTCCAGCCCCCACCTCCCTCGCGGCTCTTCCCTATGTACAAGCTCCACATGCAAGTCTGCTGTAAATTACTGTCAAAGCCCTAAAATGGCTATGCTGGGTGCTCTGTAAACATTAATTAGCTAAATCCCAGGGTTCTGAGATAAAAGTGGTGAATGGAAAACACATATATACACTAAAAAACTTTTTCTGGACAGTAACAAGGGGGTTAAATATTTTATGCCCAGTAAAATGAAGCAACAAGAAACATAAAATGGCTAGTCACTACATATAGATATCAAAAAGGACACCCATCTATCTGTAAATGTTTAAACTTATCACATGCACCCTCCCCATTTTACAGGATTGCTAAGCTGATACATGACAGCTTTAACCACATACCAGGAGAAAGATGAGAGGCATTTTCTAAGAGACACTCCTAAATACATTACAGAACTTATCTCATTTAAGGGGACTCAAATATCATCTGCCAAAAATCTATTTTCATTGGATTTCTCCCAGAAATCCAGACATAGAGCTTCCAAGAGAGCATAGGAATGGGATGTTTTATCTCAGCACTTCCCCATTAGCTGCATTTCTTCATCCGTGTTACTGCACTGCCAGCCAACAGCAAGTCCAGAGTGAATTATGTAATCTCAAGAGCATCTCATTCACAAAGACCCCTGCACTTGGCAGTCCTCCATCGCTTTTGGAGTGTTTTCCTTCCCATAAGTAATGTCCACAGGAGAACCATAACTATTTATTTATGGCTCTGTCAAAACAACTCCAAGCTTGTTTTAACCACTATTTTTTCTTCTTTAGAGGACATAAAGGAAGACCCTTAATCCTGGAGCAAACGAGCCTTCAAAGTGCTCCTGCAGTTGTGCTGATTAAGGACATATTCAAACACGCTCTCACCACATGGCTGAGGACGGGGGTGCCTCTCACTTCATTCCTGCAAATTATCACTCCCTCCACCAAGCCCCAGCAATGGGTGCATGTAACAGCACCTGCATATATTTTCTCCAGGTCTCCTTAGCAAGAGTATTAAGCAGCATTTTGCTCACTTCTACCTCGTGCAGAGAACATACCTATTTGGAAAACACAGAGCATTTTACTTGGTTCACAATGATTAAGTGGCTGCTGCTTTATTTTTCAGTCCAAGGATTTTTCTAGCCAGCAAGATCTAGACTTTCAAGTCTTCAGGTCTCTGCACGAGGCAGGCAAGGTCCCGCTTCGCCAGGCGCTCTGCTGTGTGGTAAGGCTGCAACAAACTAGTAGCTCCCACTGGGAGCAAGTCAGCCCCAGTAGCCCCTGCTGGGAGCAAGCCACAAAACCAGGAGCCAAGGTTGCCCACCCATCTCAGTGTCCCAATACTAGGACAACTGGCTATCTCATCACACACCATAGCCAAATCAAAGTGGACTTGTTGGAAAGGTTGCATTTGGTTTTAAGAAACACAGGCTCATTGGCAAACTCATGGGAATATTTTTAAAAAGAAAATATAGAAAAAAAATCAGTTCAGCTTTCCACATCTTCTTCTGCCGCATTAAGTTGCACTGCTTGGACTCCTCTGCAAGATATTGCCTATACAAAAAAAATACGGGGTTATCTATCAGTGTTTGACTGGTGCATAGTTACTGAACATAGAGTGGTTCTGTATTTCTGTATAGATGCACAAATTGTGCAGTCACAAAACCTGCTGACAAAACTTATTGCATCAGACAAAGCTCCCCATATAGGCAGCAAGATCGGACTGATCCTTAAGTGGAGGCAGATGCCGACAGTACAAACATTATAGTCCTGACCTACAACTTTGTGGCAGATACATACTCTGTAAGCTTTAGTTAGCATTTAGTTTAGCAAGTTTAGTTAGCATTCAAGAGGCCAAAAGCAGGGAAAGCTTTGGGTATAGAGAATTCTCATTCAGGAAGACCAAATTTAGGAAGATTGCTCCTGAACACAATAATCCCGTAGAACAATCCAGAAGGAAGAGGCTGTACTGAATCTCTCCAGCTAACGAACCATGCATTAAAGCTGATGAGCTGACTTGGTTTTACACCCTGCTCAGAAGGTACACCCTCTTTGCCCAATAAAATAAGGTTCTTAAGATGTCAGATAGAGGCACAAGTGAAATAGATGATAGACTTTTTTTCCTCTATACCCTCTAAACAACCTGTCAGAGCTTGAAGACAAGCAACCTCATCAGCCACCACAGAGGCTTTACAATCTTAAGTGAATTCTCAAAGAAAAGGGACTTAAGTCAGGACATGGTGAACAGGGATAGCAGATTTTATGAAGGATCCAGTAGTGCCCAAGAAGAAGGCATCCCTAGGTTAACACTGTGACATTTTCCCTCACTGTAATCCAAGTTAGAAGACTTACAGTATAAACTGTCAGGATAACATCAGAAAACTGAACTTCAGGCTTAGACAAGTACATTACATAAGTACATGCAGACACGTGCAGATAAAGTGACATGCATGTAAGGTAAAATAACTCTTAAACTCTCAGAGACAGAAAATGGAGATGTTGAGCAAAACCACTTATTTGCATGCCCTAATAAAGAGACATTTTCCATCAAATAAGCTTACTACACATGTTTTACAGTACAGGGGAACAAAGTACAAAGTGGACATCCTGTGTCATGTGCTCTAGGTATTCCTGCTTGACCAGGGAGGTTGGACTAGATTATCTCTAAAGGTCCCTTCCAAGCTCAACCATCCTGTGATTGTGACATGGATGACCCAGAAAGCTGATAGTTTTGTGAGTCTTGAGCCTCTTATTGCTGATGAACATGAGCAAATCATAGTAAATATAGCTACTTCTTCTGTTTCTACCTTGATCTATTAATATAACTAGTCCACTTTATCTTATCCACTTTTAATTAGTGTTAAGAAATTATCTTCTTTTATCATAGTTTATTACTATGAAAACATCTCCAGGAAGACAGTCAAACTACTGTAGGGATACTATTATTCAACTAGAGGACCATAAATTAGCAAAAAGTATGCCTCTTGATAGCATTGGCCTTTGTTCATTAAGTGAATATTCAGTACATCAAATACTTCAAAAGCAATGCAGCAGACGGTCCTTAATTGGACTAGACATATTTACAACAACATATTTAAAAAAAAAGATGGAGAGAAATGAGCATCATGCAAGATAAAGAAAATCCTCTTATGTATATCAAGACCCAGTCAAAACTAGGCTCAAAGATTTGGTTTAATGCAAGAACAGCCTTGCTGCATTCTTTCTAATAACCTTTGCTCAAGAACAGCTGGCATACATGGAGGCTAGAAGGATCCAGATTTCATTTGGAAAAAATGGAAGAATGGAAGATAGCAAAAACATTCTGACATGCTACACAAATGCATCAGTATCCACTGTAAGTAACTCAAAGTTACTGTAAGTAAAAAAAAAAAAAAAGTGAGAACACATTAAAAAATAATTTTAATGATTAAAGTTTATGTCAGACTTCACCACCACCTGCCTGCAAAACACATGGAAGCCCTAGGATTTTGTGGAACTTCAGTTTTACTACTCTCTGCTTAACTCTAGATTGTCTGGCTTTGTAGATTGAGTAGGTCGCAAACTATTAAAAAGTCTTTCAGAAAAACAGAGACACAAAGGCTGCAGTGGTGAATGGGACATTGTGTGAAGTCTGAAAGACAGCAAAAGAGCCAGAACACTTTAAACTAAGACACTTGTTACCTGTTCTCCCCTTTCACTTCCTTTACCCTCTACAATTAAAAAGCAAATCTCAACCCTGTAAGTAACTATTTGTATTGGCTGAAGGAACAAGCAAGGCAGAAATGTTAAGGGTGCAGCATGGAAATAAACACATTAAATCATGCAACCTGTTTAGAAACATATCACTGATGACCTAAAAAGATTCATTCTTAGCTCTGACTAGACCTTCTAGAAAGAAAAAGGCTTTTCCCGCAACTACAAGCCCAGACTGCCTAAAAATTCAGACTCCCTCTGGTGTTCTTTTTTTCTTTACGATACAATGTTTACTGTGAGTCAGCAGCAGACTTTCAACACTGAACAGTTTCTTCACTAGAGATCCAATTTTTGCTTCACAAGAGCTTCAGAGGGTTTTTTTGCTGCTGTTTTGCTCTCTCCCTGCCTTCACTTTATTTTTTAAGAGATTGTTACTATAACTTCTTGAAATGTAGAGATTACCAAAACCCACCCAGATAGTCACACTGTCCCCATCAGTTATAGCTAAACAGGATGGGCCAATAGAGCAACTGAATTACTAGATTAACTCACAGCACTGCTCCATCTAGTGGGCTTGGCTTAGAAGATCCTAATTCCATACTGCCTTTTTTTTCTTTTGTGGTAGTAGCGACTACAAGACTTAATTTCCATCAACTTCACCATGTTACAGGAAGCAAAGGTTTTCAGCAGTCTTGTACCCCGGCAAGGTACATTGATCTGCAGAAGTGATATCCAGCAAAAGATGTTCCAAAAATTCAAGAAAAAAAAAAAAAAAAAAAAAGTTCCAGCATCATGCTTACAATTAACTGTAAAAATATTTGCTTTGAGAGCACACTCCCTGTCCCAAGCAAATAGTACCCTAAATATGTTTGCATATTCATTCAATTCATGTTTCCTTAATGCTTTAGCATGCAGTATAGAATATTTACGTATACATCCCTATGTATTATTCGACATTTAAATCTTAACATCAGCCACTGGACAGGGATGATTCCACAAATATCTCAAAACAGAAAGCTCTGTATACAAAACAGAGAGGAAATTTTAAGACTGCCTGCAAATACTTCATATAGTTGTCTTTACAGGACAGATACTTAAGAATATGTTTTTACTAACAAATGATAAGGGGAGAAAAATGGTTTTGTATAAAAAATTACCTTTGCACAAGAGAAAAAAAAATTATTGTGGCTTCACTTACAGTTATTTACTCCTTCCCACTACAAGGGTAAAAATTCAGCTTCTAAATACATCAGAAAGCAACTGGAGGTTACAAGAAGTTCCCTCTGTCCCTTCTTATCCCCTACTCCATTTACAAAGCTACTACATAATGATTTCCCAAGGGAAGTCAAGTTCAAAGTGAGAATGCATTAGCATTGCTTTCCAACAGAAATCCACACCAGGCTTATCTGCAATGCTTCACTGAAGGTACGTGGTTTTACATTTAATAATGAGAAAGACTAGTGTACTCTGAAAGTACCAAGATGTAAAGTGATCTTGCAGTTAAATTTATGTCATTTTTCACTCTGCAAAAAGGCCTCTTGCTCATGGAGACAAAAGCCTTGGAGACAAAAGACTGACCACTCACAGGATGACAGTCCCAGTCACAAGCAGAAATGGGGAAAATCTACTGTATCTTTCATTTACTAAAGAAAAAAAAGAAGTTTTAGCCTGTTTAACTTTGGGAACGCCAGTGGGATTAGATCTGAGGAGGAACAGTGTGAATTTTTAAATATGCCAATACTGGTAAGAAGATGTAAGCTAAATATCCCCTCAACATCAGGAATGAGAAGTACCACCTACTCTACCTCATAAAGTTTATCTCACACCCCAGATAGTCACTCAGATTTTTTTTTTTTTCATGCAGATCAAGCCTGTCAAATAACGCACCAAGTTCTTAACTTGAAGATACTCCTCTGTGGCCTCTATGACAAACCGCAGCAATTTGCACACAGTGGGAAGAATTAAGAGTAATAGTCAGTACAACATTTTCAGGTATTTTTAGCCTTCTTACTTCCTACGTAAAGCATCTCAGTGCTCAGGCTACAAGAAGGGACAAAATCATCTGGCCTGGGGTACCCAAATGAAACCTTTCCCCTTCCACTATAAACAACCAGGTAACCTCTATGCACTTAACACACCCATCATTTGGCATTAACTAAGTACATGATGCTGCTGTTCAAGCACCATATAATTGTCACACATGGAAAATAGAGTAGAGCAAATTCACAGGCTGCAAGTCCTACTTACTTCTTTCTTTCTTCTCTCCATCTAGCAATCTCTTCTGGAGTATCTAACTTTATTTTTTTAGCACCAGGACCATGCACCTAAGGAAGAAGCATTTCACCCACATTAAAATAAATAAGTCACCTACTACATTAACAGAACATTGTTTGCATGCTCAGTACTGCCGAGATTGGGCATTACCATTAGAAAGTGAACCTATAAAAATAAAGTAGTCACTGTATTTTCATTTATATGGTTTTCTTGCACAGGCTTTAAGAGTGACACAGTACTCTTCATTACAGAAGAATAAAGGAGAATTTTAAAAGTATAAGAGATTAAAGATTGCTGAGGCTCATGCCTTGGTTTCAGCTGGGATACCTACATTCTTCCAATGTATCTGAACTAGCTTCTCATGTGCGTTGAAATTGCAACCTTCTTCTGTGCACTGCAAGATAAAGGAAATGAAGTTAACATTTTTTTACTAGCTTATACAAACTAAAGTAATATTCAGTACATTTTAAGTACAATAATCAGTAATATATACTATATATATATATATATTATCTATGGATAATAATCTAACAGATAACAGAGCTTTCGAATACGGAGTTTCAAAACATTCAAAAAGTAAAATGCAATAATGTACTTTTAAATTCATACTTCAAATTAACAAGAAATTATCCGAAAAACAGTCTGCTAGGGTCTGCAGTTTCCAACTATTAATTGTCTGCAACACAGAAACAGACTTTTAAAACATTTTTTCCACAGAAAGCATCCTGGCAAGAAAAAAAAAAAAAAAAAAAAAACATTCTATAGACAATGTATTAATCCACAGCACTCCCATGACTTTGCAACATTTTGCAAAGAAAAACTTTAAAATGACTTTAACAGCAAATCCCAAAATATCACTAAGAGCTCCCCTACACAGAGCATTCAGAAAACATGTTGCCATTTTCTGTAGTTCATGAATTTATTTTGCAGGGCTCTCATTCAACAAGTTATTACAACTACAGACATATTAGGCATGAAATTAAAAAACAAAGTGTAAATAAACATAAATTAACCTGCATGTGTTGTGAAACATGTTCATCATACTTCTCCTGATTTTTATAGCCACGGTCACAGGTATCACAATAATGAGAGAAGACTGGTTCTTTTCTCTTTTTGTTTTGCTAAAAAAAGGAAGAGAGAAAATAAGACATATTCATACTATCAAGAGAGCAGTTACAAAGTAACAAGGCACCGGCACCCTTAACAAGGCACCTTAACTGCGAAAGATTTTCATGAATATTTTGATAACAACTTCATGAACCAAGATGCACTTTGAAAATTTTAAAGATAAGCTAAAGTGTCACAAAGTTAAAGTTCAAATCACTCAGATTCCCAGCAAGTTGCACAGCGCTTGATTCTCCTCGCTACCAGGTCCTTAATATTTATTGCTGCTACCCAATCCTAGGTGCCAGCTGGGGGTCTGCTAGAGCCCCTTCCCGAGGCTCTTCCCCACCAAGCGCTGTCTGTTGCCACAAGACAGGGGTGCCCAGAGGGCTGCAGAGACACCCACCTCTCAGCAACTGCACAGAGGTGATTTGTCCATGAAGCCACTCAGACATTTGGGAATCGCTCTCTGCAACTACCTGAAAGGAGCTGTAGGGAGGTGGGGGTTGGTCTCTTTTCCAGAATAACTATGGGTAGGACAAGAGGAAATGGTCTCAAGTGGTGCCAGGGCAGGTTCAGGTTGGATACTGGTTAACATTTTGACATAGAAAGAGGTGAGGCATTGGAACTGGCTGCCCAGGGAAGCAGTAGAGCCACCACCCCTCACAGTGTTCAAGGATCGTGCAGATGAGGCACTTAGGGACATGGTGGCGAGGGGCTTATGGTTGCACTCGATGATCTTGAAGCTCTTTTCCAACCACAGCGAATCCAAGCGTTACTGTAAGCCCCAGCTGCTCGGACGCGCGGCACAGCTGAGCCCCCGAGCGGCGCTCCGAGCCCCCGCGGTTCCTGAGCGTGCTCCCTACCTTCTGCTTGTGGGTCCCAGGCGGAGGGCGCTGATAGAAGCCCGGCGCCTGCTCGCCCGGCCATTCCTGCGGGAAACCGCCGCCTTGAGCACAGAGACAAGAGCGAAGATCCGTTTAGGTGCGGCCGCCGCCCGCGCCCCGCCGCGCGCAGGCCGCCCCAGCCCCGCTTACCGGCGCGCG